>BGNK01002914.1:71610-87674 GCA_003297005.1 Symbiodinium sp. clade A Y106
TGATGAAAATTTTTATATTTTTTATCATAAAATTTTTGATTTTTTATTGAGATTTTTTGCGAGGAACGGTTGAGAGTCGGATGTCAAAAATGAGGAAAAATATATTGAAATGTTGGAAACGTAGGGTCCCCCCCAGGGGTGAAAACGAATGAGGGTTGAGCGGGGTGTAACAAAAGTTGGGGCATGGCCTTCCCTAACTAATTAAAGGGCAGAACAGTTCAAAGGAATTTGGGATGCATGCATGTTTTCTTGGGAGCAGGCCGGAAGCAACCAGCAAAATCCCCAGGGCAGAGCTACACAGCGTCAAGCTGCGCGGGTCTGACAGCTCATATCTGGCCTCGGTGGGCAAGGACACCGGTCAACTGGACCGCTTGAGACATCTGTTGCACTGCACTTTCCATGTCCTGTATTGAAGCTCGAAGACTTTCGCGCCTGGCATTGACCTTAGCCACTTGTTTGGTGAGCTGGTCCTGGTTCTCGGCAAAGGTCATCAGCTTGTTGTCTAGGGCATGCACTGTGTCACATAGCCAGGTAAGCGGTCCTGAAAGCTTCGAGTCCTCGGCCTCTCCAAGACTGTCGAGTCCTGTCTGTATTTCCTGGAGAGCTGAGGCTACAGACACGCATGCACGTTCCACAGACTGGTTTTGACGCCGGAGGGCATCGGGGATTTTCTCTCGCTGACCTTGGAATTCCAACTCAAACGACTGTAGTTTGGCTAGTAGGCTTTCCATGGGATTCTTGAGGGTTTCATCGAAAGTCTCCTCGATCCCATTGAGGCTTGCTTGGATGCCCCGTAGGCACTCTGGGACCTTTCCCAAAAGGGGCGCTGTATGGTCCTTGAGTACCACGAGGAGCCCCTGGGTGGCCCGGAACCTCTCCTTATACTCTTCAAGCTCTTTGCCCAGCTGCCTGATATACGACTTGAGGTCGTAGTGTCGGCGACGTGCGTCCTCATTGAGTAATGTTGCACAGATCCTGGGAGCATCCGAAGTGATCACACCTGTATGCAGGTATGTGCTTCTCTCCTGACGCAGGTCCGCACGCATCCACTGGAATTCTCGTTTCGGGAAGAGAAGACCACAAAGCATGCCTATGGTCATAACCCCCTGAACAACGAGGGTGAACACAATGTCACATTGCAAACTCCAAACATCCCAGATGTCCATACGGCTTCCAACAAAGGGCTCCCAGAATGTGTAGAGGGGCAAGGGCAGCTCCGAGTGTCCTTCCATGTTCTTATCTCACCCGCTGGGGCTGTCGGTACCTTAGGGCTTGAGCTTCAAAAGTACTGTGGCATGGAGAGAGACATTAAGCTCCTCTAGCGAGTAACCAGCATGGCTTTGCGCAAGGGGTGGCGCCTGCCAAAAACAGGCTTGACCGCTATGCTTGCATCCGAGTGCCACTTCCTCTCCCAACATAGGCCCCCACTAACTCTCACTCCCAGGCGCGAGTCCATGGCCTCGCCTGCGAATGCCCCCGGCGGCATGCCTCCGCCTATGCCTCCGCCTAGACCGCACTCACGGAGAGGCCCTGCTCTGACAGCGTCCTTGGCCTACCCAGTAGGTGCCTTACATAATGCCTGCCCATCCTTGCCCTAGGCCGGCGGCGTTATCCTCAGCTTCACCGATGTGGAACGGCAGGCTGTGGTCTGCGGTTCTTGGCGAGCGGGCCATCGCCACTGCTGCTCTACCTGTCGCCGGACTGGCGGCATTGGGCACTCACACCGCTGTGGCCACATGCAGCATGAGCTCTGGACGCAGGTGCTAAGGTTCGATCCTTCACTGCAGACGACGCATCAGTGCATGACCTTTGGCTGCGGGCGGTCAGCATCAGGTGGCCACAGGACGTGCTGCTCGCGCTGTGGACTTTCTGGTGGGCATATCCATTCGGCTCGCTGCCATAGGATGATGAGTGCAGGGGGAGCGCAACAGCCGATGGCCTCTGCAAGCACATCGAGTACTGTGACAGCTGGCTCTGGACCCTTGGCGCCAGCACACCCTCCGGCGACTACAGCATCAGCACCGGCGGGGTCAGAACCGAGCTCAACGGCGACGACTGATCCGGGGACCCAATCCGTGCTCTCTCTGGGGACTACGGATGGGTCCTTGGAAGATGCTCATGCCTGGAACAGCAGCGCGGTCGCACACTCAGGCCAGAATCACTATGAGCCTCTCGAGCTGGACGAGCTGGACTAGATTTTCCAGTGGCTATGCAGTGCAGTTTTGTTTATGTAGTTTGTTGCAACGGCAGCCATAACATATGGTGCGGCAATAGCTCGCCGGGCATTATAAGGCCTGTCCTCGCAGCAGTGGTAGTAGTAGTAGTAGTAGCAGCAGCAGTGGTGGTAGTAGTAGTAGTAGTAGCAGAAGCAGTGGTAGTAGTAGTAGTAGCAGCAGTGGCGGTAGTGGTAGTAGTAGTAGTTGTTGTTGTTGTAGTAGTAGTAGTAGTAGTAGCAGTAGCAATAGCAGTAGCAGTAGTAGTAGCAGTAGCAGTAGCAGTAGCAGTAGCAGTAGCGGTAGTAGTAGTAGTAGTAGTGGTGGTGGTAGTAGTAGCAGCAGCAGTAGCAGTAGCAGTGGCGGTAGCAGTAGCAGTAGCAGTGGCAGATGCTCTAGCAGAGGCAGCACCCATGACACCCAACATGTGTCGCTCTGTCTAACCTCCCGGCTCCACCAGCTGCAGGCAGGACATGACAAGACTGGTGATGAATGCGGACACCTTGTCGGGTTTTCGTGAGATCTTGTCCTGACTAACAGCCCCACGGCCTAGCAACGCCTAGATGATCGTGTAAGTGTGATTTCGGACCTGTGCTCGCACGTCGGTCCAGGTACTGTAACTGGTGATACGGCAAGCAGGATTTCGCATCGCCTGCCTCTGGTGAGGCTTGAAAAATTTGCCTAACACAACCTTGTTTTCATTCCCCTGTGGAACTGTACCGTGGAAAGTCTTACGAGTACTACCTGACCAACAACAGTCGAGCTACCACCATTTGTGGCTAGTCACGGCAGACTGCACCACCGTCTGCAAAGCGTGCAGTTCCTACTGCACCACTCGCCACTGCATACCTCGGCACATGTGCGTCTTGCAGTTGGCATCTTGCTCGGCTCATGCTTGCTCGCAGTAGACATGGATGGCCACCCACGCGCACTGAGTCCTTCTCTCGTAACATCCGTCCTCTGGTCTGCTTCGTTCGCTTTCAGATAGAAACTATCGTCCTTCCTCTGATAACATGCGGTAAGCTCTCTCGCTCTCATCTCTCTCTCTCTCTCCCTCTCTCTCTCTCTCTCTGTCGCTTTCTCTTCTTCCCCGGGGCATGAGGGGTGTCTGACGCCCCCCGGCCATGTGGCCCCCCCGTTGTTCATAGGGGCTTTTTACTCTCCTCTGTCGCTTTCTCTCTCTCCCTCTCTCTCTCTTCCTTCCGCTGGGGATGAGTCTGCTCGCGCAGACACGGGCCAAGGCCCCCCCTTCCTTCACTCTCTCTCTCTCTCTCTCTCTCTCTCTCTCTACGAGGTGAGGAGGAAGGGCAGCGTCCAGGCCCTCCCCCCGCGCGGAAGTTCGCTCTCTCTCTCTCTCTCTCTCATGAGGCACGTCTCCCAATCTACGTAACTAGCGGTAACTAGGAGAGAGCCTCGTCCATCCTTTGTGTTGGCATCGCAGCGTGAAGGGAAAAGAAGAGAAACTCGAGATCCAGACATATTTGTGGGGTTACCCTTTGCTCTTGCTCTCTGCTTCGGTGAGTCTCAAGCAAAAGGGGGCTAGATTGTCCACTTCCTTGAAGTGCCTCGCTCTCGCCAGTCCGATTTCTGGACAGCGGAGTTCTCAAGTCCATCCCTCCTAATCAGACTCTCCGTTTGGCTGAAACAAAAGCCTGTGCTCTGATCTCGCTGTTCCTGTACACAGTTGACTGGTGCTATCCTCGTCGATCATCCTATTATAGTTATAGTTATAGTATAATGGGCCCTAAGACCCTATTCTAATTATTAAGGCCCCTATATTATCTGCAACCATGAGCAGCTTACAGGATGCTTTGCGCACTGGCAGGGCTGTCTAGGATGATCCATTCAGAGGGGCCGTAATTTTCGGACTTGGGCATCTAGCTGACTGCGACACCACAGAAGGAAGTTATCTAGCATACTACACATACATGTGTACGTGTATGTGAATGCATCATAGAGACATTACCACTTACTCGGTATGGAACCTCGGCGACTGTCCTCAAAACTGAGGTGGGGACCTATTTGCATGACAAGCATTGCTATGCAGCCCATGAGCAGAACCACCTGGCGCAGGTAGCTTGGAAGGCACATGAAGGGAACCCTATAGATGTAGTACAGAACCCCGAATGAAATGGGATCTCGCAGCAAGGTATTTACCATTGGACCATAGTTCCCTGAAACTCCCAGATCTTCCGACACTGCCTGGGCCACGCACACGAGAATCAGAATTGCCACAAAGGCCTGGGAAGCGATGCAGGAAAGAGGCCCTCCTTTCGATCCTTCTCCTTCTCTCGAAATCTGTGAGGCCACGAATTTCCAGCATTTTGTGGGACACATCTGGGCACAGATCGGTTCCACAGCCCCCCACCCCCCCCCNCCCCCCCCCCCCCCCCCGTGAGGCCCCTGCCATGCGGAAGCAAGTGACGGCTACGTCCCGCCATTCGCGGTGCCCCGACGGGTTGCTTGGTGGCCTCGGCGGCCATCCGACGCTTGTCAGCTGCAGCAACATGATGGCATCTTGACGACCAGAAACTACCGAAATCATCTTACGGGTCTGCTATCTAAGCTAAATGCCTTCGTCTTCGATTGTCCGATGAGATCCTACACTCGACATTGGGGCACCTGTCTCATCCGAAGCCCAATTCACAGAATAGTCCGCTTTCGCAAAGAAGCCCTGTGCTACTGCCTGGTGCTTAGTAGGGAATGGGGGAATGGATCCCTATAGTAGTCCCTACATAATCCCTTATAATAGTCTCCATAATCCATTCCCCCATTCCCTACTAAGAAACAGGGAGGCTAAGCGATGCGCACGATGATCGGGCCGGGCATCAGAAAGCCTCTGGACCTCAGGGACCACAGCGGTAAGCACGCGCAAGCTGGCCATGAAGCTGATAGGGATTGGCTTTAGGGTTTAGGGTTCAGGGTTTCGGGTTTATTTTGGGTGTAGGGTTTTTTGTGCACAACCAACTGCCGCCAAGTTTCCGGAAGGGGCATGTGACCTCCAAGACCCGAATTGGTGGGGAGAGCACCTCTTAGTCAAGGCCAGGGTTTGATCGTGTCATCAGACTGTGGAAGCTAGCTGGGGTCAATGTTCTAGATTCCAAAAGCACAAGAGCAGGTGCACAAAATTGGTGTCTGAAAGGGACCAGATGCCTTCTGCCACTCAGCTTTTGTCTCATTGAGGTCAGCCCAGCGCCTTGGGGCTTTCCGCGAAAGCAGCAGGTACCAGCGAGGATCGTCCTAGAGCTGCACACGACGCCGCTGAGTCTTTCACCAGTCGTACTTGCAGTGCATCAAGGAAACCGTGCGAGGCATCTGGACGATGGCCTCGAAGAGCCTTGGTGCTTTTCGTATACTATAGTATATCATAGTATATTACAGTATGTACTAGTATATTATCCATCTGCTTGAAGCTGCACCCGATCGCACCCGTGCTCACCAATGAAGGAAGATGAGGGAATCACGTCAACCAAGTTTGTCCATCGCTCCCGAAAAGCCTGCAAAGCACGAATTGCTCAGAAAACCCTGTCATGGCTTCTTCGGCTTTCGGTTTTGGGTCTCTTGCGTGAGCTGGAAAGGATTACCAGGAGGTATAGGATCTAGGGCCTGGCGTTGGCATCTGCACTCCTGAGTATGTCTGCACCTAGCCCGGTTTGCGCAGGCGAGTTTCCACCCGGGACAAGCTGTGCAAGGCACGAGGCGAGCCTGCAGCGCTTTCACGTGGTTTAATGATTTAAGCCGCGTGATGGTCGTAGTTGCGGAAATTATAATCGCATCGGCAGCTTGAATTGGATCCGGACTACATTTAAGCAAAGGTTGCCAGGCGAACCCAGCGTTGAACCGGCAGCACAGCGACGGCAACAGGCAAGCACAAAACACAGCTCTTTCCCTTAATGTCGCAGTTCGACAGCACCTCGCCAGCCGAGAAGGCTGTGGATTCGGCGATGGAAGCCTGAGCCACGCAGTCCCGCAGTCCATAGGCTTTATGCTCTCATAAGTCGAACAAGCCTCGTGAGGTGCCAGGGTGCGAGTCGACGCAGCCAATTGAACTACTATCTGGGGGTTTCCGAAAATAGGGGATCCTAATATCGTAACCCAAATAGTAGGATCCTTATTATAAGGACCCCAAAATAAGGTACACCTAATTATCGGAAACTCCCATCTGCACAAGGGCCCGCTGCTCAGAAAACCCGAAGGGTGATTAAATAAGAACTACAGTAGAAGCCAAAAAGTTGGAAACCCCCATAGCCTCAATCCTTAAGAGTCATGTATAGGGAATCCCAGCACTATTTGGCCTTAATCCGGTTTCCAACTTTATGGGGTTTACTGTAGGTATCCAAGCACCACGTTGCAGGTCTTGCATTACTACCAAGCAGACCTTGATGCCGAAACATCACTGCAAAATCTAGCCAGGAGGAATAAAAACATAACAAAACTAAGAACCCAAACGAAACCAAGGCTTTCAACTCGCACACTCGCACGGGGCAGGCACGGATCCAAGGGAAGTCTCCACTACATTCTAGGTTTAGGCTTGGTACCGAGAAATGTCCGGGAAGACGAGCTTCTGAGCCAGGACCTTTTCGCAAATGTTGCTCCCCAAGCTCAGCGAGTCCACCCGAGCGCGTCCTTGAAAATTCGTCCGTCCCAGCCAGCACGAATGCAGAAGTGCTGCCGGTTTCGAAGGCTTGCAAGGACTTTGCGATGGCGAATGTGCCCCTCAACCAAACGCATCCCAATCTTCGTTATGCGGCTACACTTTAGACCTGGAGGGTCTTAAGCTTGTCCAGAGCACCTGCTGAGGCCCGCCAACAAAACATCGCTGTCTATGCAATTGGAATGAAGTTGGGCGGTCATGGCTGAACCCTTGTACAGCAGCATCTGCAGCATAGTCTGTCCGGCTGTCTAAATCCACCTACGGCCATCATCAGATCACAGTTGCAGACTTTCGCTTGGTCTGCTGGGTTCAACGTCGAGTCAAATCACACCGCGGGCAACTGTGAACCGATGACTTGAAACCTGCCAAACTGCGAAGTGAAACGGCGGAACAGATTGCAAGCCTCTTGCGAATGTTGCTAGCCCCCCCCCACTCTGAGAGTTTAGATCGGTCAAAAGAATACTGCGATTACCGGAGATCTTGTCAGGAAACTGAGAATGAGGGCACGACTAGTTAAGCCAGGCCTCTGCTGGCAAACTAAAACTCAAGCTCAGATGAGCACTTAAACTATCGCGCCCGGATGTAAAGCCTCTTGGCCAGCATCCCGCCTGCAGCCAGACTCAAAGACAATGATACTCCACTCTCCCGTGGGCTTGTGGACCTATGCGGTTTCTGCCAGGTGGCCTTCAGCGGGAAGTGTGACCTGGCGAGAATGGTTAGAGATGTACGACAACGAGGGCAATGGGACTAGGAGTAGCAATAGGAACAGCTGAAAGCTAAACCCTTGTTTTTTAAACCAGACTCTGCTGATCAGCTGAGAAGCAGAAGCAGCACTGCCAAACTAAAATTTAAATCTGGGCAGCACCGCCAAACCCTAAACCCTAAACCCCTAAACCGAGTAGTAGCGACGGTAGTGACGGTGCTAGTCGGAATGCCGGCAGCTATGTTGGTGGTGTCGGTCTGTGGTGGACATCGTCGTCGTCATCGTCGTCGTAGTAGTAGTGGTAGTAGTAGTCGTCGTCGTCGTGGTAGTAGTAGTAGTAGCAGTAGTAGCAGCAGTAGTAGTAGTAGTACTGGTAGTGGTGGTAGTAGTGGTCGTGGTATTGGTAGCAGCAGCAACAGCATTAGCGTCGCAGCAGGCAGCGCTGACCTACTACCGCCAGAAGGGCCAGCTGCTCATGTGTCGGGTGAGCCGGCGGGTGGCCTGGTACACACGCACCTCGCAGTTGTCGAACTCCCGGGCATCCGGAACTCCAAGACGCCCACGTTCAAGCTCCCGCCTGAAATGCTTCAACGGGGCGCAATGCGGGCAAGCAAGAGACCTTCTCGAATCTCTACGAGAAATTGCGCACGGACTTCAAAAAACCACTTCAGCACTTACACCTCGGCAGCTGTTCCGCACAACATGCACCTCTCTCCCTTCTTGTTCTCTTTGACCCTTGCTTCGCCGAGTCTCAGGTAGCCCTTGTGGGTCACCACAGCCAAGCAGCCGTCGGCCTGCACAGTGGCAGCTGCGCAGTCTCTCGTGACTTGAGCTCATACAGCCGCGCCTGTTCACGCAACAACGTCTCCATCAGCCCTGTTCGGCTACGCAGCTCGTTCTTGTCCTGCAAGACTTTGCGCGAAACTGCTTGCTGTGCCCTCCGGCGCGACTTCCCTCCCGGCAAATCCTCTTCCCCGTCTTCTGCACTAGTGCATTGTCGGAAGTTCTGCCGGTCGTGACTGCGCAACTCATCCTCACATCGTCGACAAATACCAGAAAATGCAGGGCTTGTGCGGCTTTTGGCCTGATGGGTTCTGCTTCGTGATGAATCCGGTACACATATTAAATCATGCTCCTAGCCACTCTGTAGGACTGTACTCCTAGCCCGGACCTTTGCCCCACTGGTCTTAACAGTATTCTCATATCACATATTGACTACATTTGCTACCGCTTCTATAGAGTACTACTGCTGGTACGGTTTGCTACCTTTCATATTTCAGACCACCGAGGCTCAAAAGACATGAAGTTGAAGGTCTGTCGCATTGCAACTTGGTCGGCACGTTGGCGCTCGTCGCAAGGCAACCCCGTGCGGCGCTCACGCAGCTCTTCTCGCACCTTGTAGCATAAGGTAGAACTAATGCTGGAAACCAAAAAGCTCAAAATGGGTTTAAAACTCCACACAAGTAAAGAACACTGGCACCAACATGGTCAACACCTTGCAACACTTAAATGGTGGCAGCACAAACATTGAACATGGCCGTAATGATCAAAACTCATCACGATCAAAGTCTTAGTGGGGAACACAAATCGATCCAAACTTGCTGAGACACCTTGTCAAAAGGATGTGTTAGTGTTACTGCTACGGTACTGCCTACGTCCCCCCCGACACAGATCAACCAAGTGCTTGCCGAAAGCAGGTGAGGTTCATGAATGCTCGGATGCTCCGGAAAGAGGATCGCCGCCGTTTGCAGGGTCCGTTGCAGAGGAGAGACATAGATAGCCGTGGGCTGCGGGTAGCCTTGCCTGAACTTTTAGCCGGCCTAAATACCCGCCACCAAAAATGTCTCCGAAAAGCTGCAGCTCGATCTTGAGACAAGCTGCATCGTCAGCCTCTTGATTTCAGCAAGGGCATCCAATGCTTGCATCTTGCCAGAAGGCGACAGTGCAGCGTCGTGAAGAGTCTCATCCTGCAGCACCTGCTTCCTGAATAACCACAAACAGGCAAATGAGGCCTCGCCGTCTACATCATATCTTACCCCCTAGAATCCCTAGAAGTGGACTAGAGAAAAGGTTGCATAGGCAGGGCCCCCGTATGTTTGCAAAGCTGCCCGCCTGGCCGTTTCCACACGCGCCTGCACGTGCACATGTCACATGAGCTTACTCGCTAGTCCCTCGAAACGAAGCAGGTGGCTGCTAAGAAATCGAAAGAAGCAAATCAATGTGCATTCGACAACCTTCGGCGCTGGCAGCCTTTAACAATCGGAGCACAACGGATATCACGACTAGAGCGCCGAGCTCGGCTATCGCGCCTGAAACTCGCCCGAGCTGGGCGTGAGGCCATCGGATAAGGCTTGCTGCTTGGCGTTCAGCTGGGCCTGTTTCTCCTTGATGTTGTGGACCTGACGGAGCCAAGATCACATAAAGACTACTGAGGTGCGGCGAAACGAGAGAAGCAGGTTTCGGCAAATATGGCTTTCGCGCCAGGCGACGGCCTCTCCATGCCGCACCAAGTAGAGGGTTTTGACCTGCTTGTGCCGGATGGGAGTTGCTAGAACCGAGGGTTTGAACTGGGACGACTTTGCATGCCGATACACATCTGTAAAGAAGAGAGTACTGGCTATAGCTCAGCGACAACAAGCATAGCAGTGTCAGCATTGCAGTAGCGACAATCTTCTGCTGCTGTTGCACAAAGGAACTGCCGGAGCCTCCGGCGGCTTCAGATCAGGACAGCAACCTGAAATCTCCAACATAGGACGTGTGCTTCACGACGCAAGACGCTGCAATCCTAGTTTTTCGGGGTTGGGTTCCGTCCGCTAGACTCTGTGTAACAACTTTGGAACCCTAAATACCCAAGTCCTCATTCGTAAACCCTACGACCATGATTCTAATGTTCATGGCCGGCAGCTGCTCCAGCATTCGCTTCGAACACGCTGACGGTGAGCGAGTGGAAGCGGCTGCGGTCTGGACCTGGCCTGTGCGAGGCAGCCTTCGTCCGCTTCGATCAGCCTTGGATTGGTGCAAAAGCTCGACGATAACCCACAAGAGCCCTACGAACTAGGAGTTATGTGCATTCGGGTGTGTGTGTGTGTGTGTGCATTATATACTTCCTTCCTTGTCTTGCTGGTCAATGTATTGCTGTATGTGGCTCTTGCTGCTATATCGTGAAACTAGGACATGGGAGTTTCCGAAAATAGGGAACCCTAATATAGTACCCTAAATAGTAGGATCCGTATTATAAGGACCCCAAAATAAGGTACCCCTGTTTTCGGAAACTCCCACATTGTTGCAAGGTCTTCGGGCCAACCAGGCACATAGTTTCATAGACGAACTACAGTAGACGACGGTCGGGTCCGAGCCGCTCCAGCGCTTGGTCCACCGTCAGCCGCTTGGCCTCGGGTTGAGTGAAGAGGGTTCAAGCCCACAGGCTCTTTGACTGTCAAGCACCCAGAAAAACTTCCATGGTGAGTTCAAACTGTCTTTCATGCTGCAGTACCGCATGATTTCTTAAGAACACTGGGTAGTTCAGTGGCGATGAAGACAGTGACAGAATCTCATGGTACAAGATATCATGGCTTCTCTGTCTGCGATCCTATTGGGTTCGCGTGCCGCACGTGCGCTGATCTTATATGCCGCGCGGGAAGCACTTGTTTTGCCAGTTGTCTTTTCATCAGGCCTGCTCCGGGTTCAGCAGTTGGAGTACCAACTGCTTGCTGGCGTCGGAGATCTCCTTGAAAACAGCATCGCCATCAAGGGCCCGCCTCGGCGAGGGCAAGCTGAAAGCGCAAACCACAGGCTGCTCCCAGTAGCTCTGTTGTTATTGATGATTATTACTGTTCTTGTTATGCGTATCGTATTGTTATGCGTATCGTATGTTTATAGTTATTGTTTGTTTTATAGTAGTAGTTGTTGTTGTTGTTGTCGTCGCGGTCGTCGCCGTCGCATTAGCAATAGGATTAGTATTAGTATCATTCTCTATTATCACTATCATTAGGATGCGGGGTAGTAGTCGTCGTCGTCGTCGTCGTACTATTCTTGCTATTATCTCAAGCCGGCATTTCGCCGAATCCGTTGGACAAGGGTCTCGTGCGCTTCTCGCAGCTCGGAGAGGGAGGAGGCCTGGATGAGAGGCGAAGCCAAGCTTCTTACGCTGCTTAGTATGGTTATGGTGATGGCAGCTACAGCTGACCATGCCGTTGTTGTTCCAACATCGTTGCTTTCACTCAAGAAGAATACGCAACAGTGGGGCCGAATCACAGGGGCAATCTTATGTAGCCCTGGTGCTTAATAAGTTCCCGCATGGTGTTCATTCCCTATTATGTACTACTTTGCTCAGCCTTTGTTCTGTCAGAGCTAGTACCATGCCTTCCTGCCGCATGACTGCCTTGCAGTCTTTTGTTTGGTGTCAACCACACCGTTGGATTCAATGGCAGCCAGCAGTGTAGCGCACCTGAAAAGGAAGGTCTCCAGAAAGAAGCACGAATGCCATGACGCCAATGGCCTCAGAGACGCAGCCCAAGCCCCAAATCCACATTTATGCACAAATATATAGTTATATATGTATATATATATATATAATAACTCTATATACATATATATATAGAATTATAACTAACTGACTATAACTATACATTGTTTATACAACCAACACCCTAACCCCTAAGCAAGTAAAGCCCGGCAACGGTCTTTGCGAAACCCAATGTCATGAACAAGGGCATGTGGGGCCCATTCTTCTCCTTCATCTGTTTGAGGGGGCCTTTGTAGTATAATCATAATAAAGAACCCTAAGGAATAATATGGGTAGCTATTTTCATTCATCTGTTTCAGCTCAGCGGCCCACATATCCGCGGCAAGCGACACGTCTCCCAGGAGAGCTTCGGGGCTCAAGAAGGGCCCAGTGCCGCACCAACTTTTTGAAATCAAGCGGTCCGGGCGAAAGCACATCGTCCTCGGCACACGGGAACCATTCGCTTGCCAATGGGAAGGCGGAAGTAAGGAAGATGAAACAGCTGCTTGCTCAGAACCAGTTCTACTATACTCACCTGCATGTGCACCTGCCGATCCTGCATCCATGGCACCCCACGACGTCTACAAGCTTCAGCTCGCTGGAAGGTCCTGACGAGCACGGGCTTCGGCAGAAAGGAAAACGATTAGGACGAAAGCCAGTGGTAGGATTGCCAAGCCTGGCTCTACCCGGATCCCAGCAATCACTTCTGTTCGCCATGCCAAGGAGCCTCTGGCGAAGCGGAAATTGTCCAGCTTCAGGTCTCTGTGGACGAAGCCATGTCTGTGCACTTCACGCGCCGCCAGCAAGATTTGCTGAAGCAGCCTGGTGACAGTACAATCTGCCGGTGCAGTCTGTAGCGTCCGTTTAAAACATTCGAGTGTCCAAGGTTTGCTCAGGCCTCTCTTTTCTGGCCCTTCTCGGGATTGAACTTGCTGTGTATGTGTGTCTGTGTGATGGTTCTTTTTTGCTGTTGGGACTCCGGGCGGCCAACTTGGGAAACAAGGGCTTCTGTGAGCAAAAAGGCTGGAGCCACGGAGAGGTTGCGTCTCGGCAGCCTCCACTTATGTGCCCTTTTTAAACAAACATCTCCGAAACACCATGCCGAGACCAGATCTTATCGGCAAGCGGCAGCATGACGACCAGCTCGTTTCGGCGCTGCCCCTGCAGAGGCAGGTGCTGTGTCAAGTTGAGAAATTGCATGCTTCCAGCTTCCACCATGCTTAAGCTTCCTGACTATTTCCAGGCATGACAGCCTCGTCAGCGAGCATCCAATCGGAGAGATCCGGTCCGTCCAAATACTCCATGATGACATACAAGAAGGTTGGGCTCACGAGCACCTCTCCGGCCGGCCAAACACAAACACAAAGCCTCCCCCGCCCACGCCCAAAAAAAAAGACAGACCGTGGTGAGGACCTGATGAACATGCGTGATGTTCGGCTTGTTCATGAAGAGCCAGTTGCTCACGATGCGCCTTGGGCCATCGGCAAGATGGGCCCTAGACATGCCGCCATTGAAGGCAAACTATGGCTTACCACTTCAACAGACTCTAAGAGTACTACATACATAGTTACATAGACACTCTGAAACCATCAATCAGCCCCGGCACCGGTCCAAGAAATCCAGATCGCCAAAGCTCCTCGGGCCGCTTTCCTCCACAGATGTTGCGTTTACTCGTTTTGCTGCCTGAGCGGTTCATATGCCAAGCTCAGCACATGCCTTGAAGAATGTCTTTTCATGCATCGCAAGCTGTATTAGCAGTAGTAGCAGCTTTCAAACTCCCCGAAAAGCTTGAACGAGCATTGCACACCGCAATAAACATGTGCCACCAGGTCTGGGTATGTTAGGTATGTTTGGCATATTTTTGCACTTCGTGCACTTCTCGATTTGCGCGTGTCATCCTTACAGGGTGTGCACCCGCCTTGGATCGCTTGCTTATCTTGACCGCGACTTGCGAACCCCCGGATGCCAGCTTCGCCACGTAGACCGTTCCTGCCGAAAGTGCTCCGAGCGACGAATGAACAAAACGAGTTTTACTCTGAGCACGCGACCGAAGGATCCATGGCCAATGGTCTCCTCAGACTCCGACTGACCGATGCGGAAGGTCAGGAGAAGCAAGAGAAAAGGGCATTGGAACCCGTCTCCCAACCTGCTGAAAGTACGTGCACACACACACATTCATTCATTCATTCGTTCATTCACTTCTGGTACAAGAACCTCCGCAGCAGAACAGACTGCATCGTAGTAGTAGGGTACAAGTCAGTAAAAGCCTCCCTACAGAGGAGCCCTGTGTTCAATCTCTAAAGAATGAAGACAGCAAAACCTGCACCGAGGCTCTCCAATCTGCACGGTGTCCTTGACCCGCTCGTCCTCCACAACCTTCGCCACGCCACCGGGTCAGGCCCGACACCCAGAAATAGTTATAACTCTGCACTAACTCACCCCCAGCCGCTCCCTCCCCCCCGGCCCTAGAGTCTCGTCGAGGTGGACGATGCCAAGTGCTTATACAACTGGAGAAATCATAGTCACAGATGGGTCGCAGCATGACAAGTAAGTATCTACACCATCACAACGAAAACATGAAGGAGGACACTGACAGAAGCGTTGATAATCGTCACGTGGTCAGCCAACGACCTCTGTCTTCCTAAACTCATAGACTACCCCAGACCGTAAAGCTATCCACACCGCTCAGAAGGCCTGCAGCAGACCTTGAGCTGGCCCTGCCATGGCTGTGAGGAGGATTGCTACGACCATGGCCCCGCCGTCGCAGATGCTTTCGCTGCCTCACTTCTTCTGGAAGCTTGCGAAGAGAATTACTGCTGGAGAACATCTCCCGAGCCCTCCACCGTCATTGATGAAGCCTCCATAGCACGGCGAGCTCTTCCTTAGTACACGGAAGATCGCCTAGCTTGAAGACATGAACTTCTCGTAAGTTCCCTCAACATGCACAGATGTGTACAGCACCGCTTCCAGCTGAGCGACATGCTGGCCGTGGCTCGTGCGCCCTCTTGGGCGGCCACGGCAATCGCTTCCCAGGGCACAGGAATATCTGCCTGCGGAATCTTCTTATGCTTCTGACTTGATGATGCTTGTTGCTGCTCCCGTTTCCCAACTCACGGATGCAAACTGTGCTCATCTCGGATCCATCCACGTCGGAGGCCTCGTCACCCAGAGCCTCTGTCTCCTCCTCCTCCTTGACTTCGGCGTCTTCGTACTAAACTCACTACTCAACTCATCTACTTTTCAGGCTCAGCCAAGGCTCCACGTCGTTGCCATTGCTGGTTTGCCGACCTGAACCGCGGAAATTTCGGCCCCGCGGAGAGTGAATTCCAAGGTTGCGGAGGTTGCAGGGGCTTCTGACACTCCCACCGGGACATGTCCGGGTGAGACTTGCGTTGGGGAGTCATTGCAAGGTCCGAAGTTCGAAGCGCAAGCACGAGGCTCCATGAAGCCAAGGAGTGGCTCCAGTCGCTGTCGTCCTCGTCATCCTCCAGTGGCAGCAGGAGCTCGCCTGGAGTGTTGGGTCGTTGATTTTCCTTTGCTGCTGGATGATCTTGGTATGTATGTGATGTATTGCGATGTGGTGCACTCGCCGAGGCTGTGCATGCCACGCAGAATCCACCATGCTTTAGCAATGTAACATGACATGGCCGTCTGATGGCAATAAGTCCCTAAAGGACAGGTGCGACATGACATTGCAAGCACGAGTTGCCTTCGCAGCCCTCAGCTGGTCGTGTGATGGTGTTTCCGGCCGCTTGCAGCGCCGGAAGCAGAGCATCTAGAAACGTGCCTCTCCGGAACATGCACCCAGCTAGGCAACTTGCAGAGTTTGACGCTGATTTCTGCCCTCGTGGTTGCAGTCTGTCAAGGTCTGATGCAATGATCCGCCGACCCTGGCGGCGTGCTGGATGGGTTGGAGGTGAAACCTCCCTTTTTCCCTCCTTCACACCCCAAATCCCGTGCGCCGGCGAGCGCAGCAGCGGCGGGGGGGGG
>BGNK01002915.1:8733-38459 GCA_003297005.1 Symbiodinium sp. clade A Y106
AAAGTATATCGTTATTAATATATGGGCGACGCACCGGCAGATGCCTCGCGAGACTTGTATGCTCGCGACTATGATGACTATTTAGAAGTTTTGGACGAGTTAGAAAAGTTAGATACAATTATAACTGTCCCTAAATACCGCAGATGTTGCTATAATTCAATAGAGTTATTGAAATTAGTTGTTTGTTATTTCAAGAATATGAAAAAATCTAAATAGTATAAATGAGTGATATGTCAGAACAAAGCAATGGAGGATTTCATATTGATAAGAGCAGTGTTGATTGTAATTGTTGTAGGTGTGGTAAAAAGGCATTATACAAAGAAACTAAAACAACAACAGATAAAAAGGGTAATGTTGTAGTAAATCAAGTAGAAAACAGGAGCAGTTGGAAAATGGGAAGAGGGACAACGCCCGATGGAAACGCTATTTTTAAAACTAATGTGAATGATAAAGAAGGTGTTGATACAGTAAGCACGGGTTTTAATTCAAGAAAACCGACACCAGAAGAAAGAATAGAAGCATTAGAAAAAGAGGTAGAGGAATTAAAAAGATATAACAAATTAAATCGTATGGATTAAACGTTTTAAAGATTGAAAACCATAAAGTGATAGAGTATTATGGTTTCAGACAAATGCGAACACGGTCGTCGTAAATACATTTGTAAAGAATGTGGCGGTAGTCAAACATGTGTGCATGGCAAACTGAAATACAGATGTAAAGAATGTGGTGGCAGTCAAATATGTAAGCATGGACAACGGGTTTATAGATGTGTGGAATGTGGTGGTAGTGAAATTTTGTGTTCATGGAAAACTCAAAAGCGTATGTAAAGAATGCGACGGTGCTTCTGTCTGCATTCATGGACGTTTGCGATGTAGATGCAAGTTGTGCGGCGGCAGTTCAATTTGTGAACACAACAAAATTAAGATTTATTGTAATGAATGCAAAGGAAGTCAGATTTGTGAACACGGTAAAAGCAAACGACAATGTAAACTTTGTAAAGGCAACGGTTTATGTATGCATTTGCTTCAGAAATGTAGATGTAAGGAATGCGGCGGTAATCAAATATGTGAGCACGGTAAATTTAAAACTTCTTGTGCTTTGTGTGATGGTTCTCACCTTTGTAAATCAAGAAAAGAGCCTTATAACACAGGGTGTTCAACACATGGAAACCGAAAACTTAAGACTTAGCGGTTTCTGTAGCCATTGTTTCGTAAATATATTTCCAGATGACCCAAGAGCATTGAATGTGAGAAAGAAATCAAAAGAAATACAGGTTGTGTCTCATATCCTTTCAAAATACCATGAGTTTAAACATGATAAGCCGTTTTATGTAGATTTAGAAGGTGGTTGTTGTGAGACAAAAAGGCGAATTGATTTAAGAAAGCTGTTCAATAATACCATGCTTTGTATTGAAATAGATGAAAATCAGCATAAACGATACATTAAACAGGATGAGAATAATCGGTATGACGATTTATTTATGGACTTTAGCGGTAAATTCATTTTTATCAGATACAATCCCGACAAGTTTGTTGATAAATATGGTAAGTCAAAAAACCCAATGTTTGAAACACGAATGGAAGTTTTAGAAAAGACAGTAAACAAACATATAGATAGAATTAACAACAATGAAAATAAAGAACTAATGGAAATACACCATTTATTTTATAATGAAAACTAATATAAACAAAACATTCTAACTTATAATGACAGGGCGCTATGCCATCTTGGAAGAAGGAGAAGAAAACCCCTATAATCAAGTCCCCTATTGTTTCACATTGGATGCACTCATGAAAGGGGAAAGTAATGAGATACATTCAATAGCACTACATAAGATGGTGCTTAATTAGTTTGTGAATGATTTTATAGTAATATTAATAATATAAAATCATTCTTTTTGTATGGTAAGATATGTAGATGAAATCATTGTATCGTTTTATGTTACTGATAAATGCCATTGCGAATGTAATTTAGATGACATACGGTATTGTCCGAGTTGTAAGATATGTAGAAATCATCAATACTTCAAGAGTAGGAACAAAAACATAGACTACAACAAATTATGTAGGAGATGTTTAGACAGTATGAATAAATACAAAATAACATATGTTAGAACATAACCTTTAACTATATATTCAAACGCATTTTAGACTAAAGCTCTTTGAAAAAGTTTTAATCTAAATCTTTTATATAGCAAGATGAGTGATGTAGATGATGGCAAAGCAACAAAGGCAACGCGCTTTCAAAAGATATTAGATAAGTTAGAACTCATTGAAGAAGCAGTTAATAAACTTAATGAAGAGAAGCCTAGACCAGTTAAAAAACCAATGGATAAAGATAGTGACATTTATAAGAACAAAAGGAGTGTATATGTTAAGAAACTCAACAACAAAGATATTAAGTTTCCAAAGAAGGAAACATTAGAATATTAGGAGATTAAGTTTGACGACCAAGAGAGAGCATATTAAATATTGTGTTTTACTATGAGAAAGGAAAAGCAACAAGATGAAGGGAACATACAATAATAATTATTCTTTGCAGTAATTATTATTCTATGTCATGTCATTCAAGGGACGCTTGACAGGGTTATAATCTTTTGGGGATTTTTTCTATTAGGGTCTTACCCCACACCTCATGTTAGGATATTGGTTATTTTATGGATTAGGTTAAGTATTGTTTAGGTGCTTTGGGTTTTGTTGGGTTGTGTTTTGGATTATTGTATTTGGTTGGTGGGTTGCTCTGTTTTGGGATTATTGTATTGATTGTTGGGAGGTGCTTTGTGTTTTGGATTGTTGCATTGGTTTTGGTAGGTTGCTTTGTTTCGGGATTGTTGTATTGATTGTTGGGAGGTGCTTTGTGTTTTGCAGGATTTATTGGTTGAAATGTTAGGTGGGTTGAGAAATGGGGTGAAAGCGTAGGGGGGGGTATATGGCATAAGATGTGGGGTTAGCTGCTGCTTTCGGTTTTTGTGGGTCGGGATTGAGGCAAAGTGGTTGATGTTGTAAGTGCTTTTGGTTTGGATTGTATCAGGAAGGTCGGCTTATTAGGCGGGTCGAGAAATGGGGTGAAAGCGNTGCTTTCGGTTTTTGTGGGTCGGGATTGAGGCAAAGTGGTTGATGTTGTAAGTGCTTTTGGTTTGGATTGTATCAGGAAGGTCGGCTTATTAGGCGGGTCGAGAAATGGGGTGAAAGCGTAGGGGGGGTATATGGCATAAGGTGTGGGGTTAGCTTATGCTTGCTCCTCCACCCCTTCCTCTCTCTCTCTCTCTCAACCTCTCTCTCTCTCTCTCTGTCTGTCTGTCTGTCTGCCTGCCTGCCTGTCTGTCTGTCTGTCTCTCTGTCTCTGTCTCTGTCTCTGTCTCTGTCTCTGTCTCTGTCTCTGTCTCTCTCTCTCTCTCTTTCGCTCTCCCTGTCTCTCTCTCTGTCTGTCTGTCTGTCTGTTTGTCTGTCTGTCTCTCTCTCTCTATATATATATGTATATACATGTCACATACGTACATACATACACGCATACATTCATTCATACATACATACATACATGCAAGCATACAAACATGCATGTATACATACATACATGCATGTATACACATACATACACACACACATACATACATACACATACATACTTACATACATGCATATCAACGTACATACACACACATACAGACACACGCACACACACAGATACACACGCATATACACATACATATGTATATACATATACATCCAAACAGAATAACTATGTATGTATATATGTATGTATGTATGTATGTGTGCAACTATATACACATTGGTGTCCCCTCTCAACGACTCCTTGGAGACTGCTCAGATCAATCGCCGGAGCAGCTTTTGCGGCCTGGCGGTATGGGGTCTCGCGTTTAGGTTCAGGGGCTAGGGTAGGGCGCAGGGGATTCGAGTTCTACGGCTCACGTGGGCCGCAAACCCTAAACCCTAAAATTGACATATCTTCGAGCAGGGCTTGAGCCTGTCGGCGAGGTGCTCTTCCTTCTGCTTGAGGTGGGTTTTTACACCCTGAAGGTTCTTTGCAGTTTTGGAGCAAAGGGTGTTGGAAAGCCGGGGCCCAATTCAATTTCAAACACCTCCCAGGAACGGATCTCCTGAGGAACAGCTCCAGCTCCAGGGCTCCGGTTCTTAAAGTCAAGGAAGGCAACACATACGCACCGAACCTCCATCTTTAGACCTTTAGGACTCAGTCCTCCATAACCGAGGAGTCAACATTCTTGCAGGTCATCTGTCGGACTTTGGGCTTGTAGCGATCCTAGTGCCCAAACATCCGTCGCGAGCTGGGGGTTTTTTGGAGAAGGCTTCATCGTCGATCCCAAGCAACCAGAGGATTCTACACTCACTCAAGAAAGAAATTGAAGGTCGAGCGGGTGACGGGTGAGGCCTAGACCAACAAACCCGAAACTCTCAACACTAGCCTCCCTAAACCCTAAACCCGAAACTCCCCAAAACCCTAAACCCTGAATCCTACTTGAGCGCTAGTCTGAATCTAAATCCAAAACCCCATACCCAAAGAGCCTTTGTTGGACCTTCGAGGCACCGGCCTATTGAGAGCTTTTGCTTTCTCCTTCTTCGCACACTTCTCCGCATCGCTTTGCATCGCCTTAGCCGACCCTCGGTTGCAGCTTTTTTGAAGCTTTCGATGTTTTTGGTTGCTAGGATTTTAGAGAGATTCTGGGGTTTGGGCGTGTGGATGGGTTTTACGTTGAGTGGCTCGTGGCCAAACGTCCAGCCGGCTCCTCCTCAGCACGATGGGCTGGCTTGAGCAAAGATTCCCAAAACCTAAACCCCCAACTACACCCTTAATTCCTGAACACTCGAACCTTGAACCTTAAACTGCGCATCACACAGGTTTTTGACTGCGAAGGGTTACTGCGCTCTTGTTCCTGAGCCCTAAACCGCGCATCACACCGGTTCTTGACCGTGAAGGATTACTGTGCTCTTGTTCTCTCGGTCGCTCTCTCTCTCTCTGTCTCTCCCTCTGTCCCCCGATACGCTTGTATTTCGAAACAAACTGACGGTTCAGTCGGTTTACTAAGAAGCTTTAGCTCTCGCTCTCTCTCTCTCTCTCTCTCTTTCTGATAGTTACGCTCAGTTACACACTTCGATGCTACACACAGAGCCAGGCGCATTTGTTGATTTTCCTGGTCGTGCTCTTGCTGGCCTGGTTCGCGGTGAGTCTGGCTCGCTGTCCTCGAAGGCAGGAGGACTTTGAAGCGGCTGTGATCTCCTCATCCTTGTTGCAATGCTCTGCAATAGAAGCCGGACAGTTTCCCGACCGGGGGCCGACATGTTCTCGAAATACTGTGCTTCGATCCCATGCCCTCATCGACGTCCTATTCCTGCTCCGCAATCCGTCGTTCCTCCCAGGGTCACTTCGGGGCTTGTCAATGAGCTTCTGGTTTTAGATCTCAGGGTTCCATCTAGAAGTCCCGGAACTCTGGGGCTTGAGGCTCCTATATATATATATATGTATATATATATATATATATAGATAGTGCGTGCACCTGCAGAAGCACCACTGCTTATTTGCGTTCGCAGACTAAGATTGCCTATACACTTCACACACGAAGATGACTCCTCCACCAAGGAGAAAGATTGTACTTGTCTTTGCGGCCATCTTGTTTCAACTTGTCGGTTTCAAAGTTCTGCAAGATGCAGATCCATCTCTCGGTAGAGCAAAAGTGCCTGCTCTTGAACTGTTGTAGAATGAAAGGTCAAGGCCGTGTTAAACCGAACTGATATTTCAAGCTCAGCTTAACCCTGCCCCGGCCACACCTGCAAGCACCTTTTAAACTCTTTCGTCTGCAGCCCGGAGTCCTTCCTCTTGCCATCGCGCCCTGCGAAAGTAAAACTATGCAGAGGATACATAGATCCTGAACCCAAGCTACCCTAACCTGTCAGACCACCTGACCTGCACCCCACATTCTTTTCCTCGAGACCCTGACCCCGAAACCAGCGGCAAAATATCTTTTTAACCCCAACACTTGAGACTTCTCCAGGCGGAAAGTGCGCCCGGCGTCAGAACGTAGCGAGGCTGGGAAGCAACAACAAGGTGGAGTTTTTACATGATGTTCGGTGGTGTTTTGGCTGCGGGTTTCATGCTTCACTGGAGTTTAAGCCGGAGGATTCAGCTTTTAGGAAGGATGGATCGGGTTCAGCTTTGGTTTCACTTCGCAGATTCTCCTGCCAGCTTAGAGATGGGGGAGGCTGGTATTTCGGGTTTGAGCGCTTGATTTCCTCGGGGCTGATAGTTGTCGATGCTACTGCGACCTCTACTATGGCAGCCCGCATGATGCCTGCCATTCCTTGTGCCAGGCCGCAAGCTCGAAAATGGCACAGGGAAACGGACGGCAGAGTCAGATCGGAACCCTTCCCATGAGAAGTACCTAACTCATATTTGGTCGGGAATGAAATAAGTGTAGTAATCCGAACTATACTTGTACCTTATTTTTTCATTCCAACTAGCCTGGAATAAGTAACAAGCCCAAAGTCTTCTGTCTCGGAGCCGTCATGACCCAAGTCCTTTGATGCCTTTTGTTGTGGCTGAAGCTCCACTGTGGCTTCCGGGTCGAAGATGCTGCATGTTTGGCTGGCTTCAGGCGAGAGGTTGGCATCATTGCCCGTGGAGGAATGGAAGGATGTACGAACTTTGAAGAAGCACCTGCAAGGTTCTTGCAAGGTCCCGCGGTTTAGGCAGAGGATCCTTTGTGATGGAGCTGCCCTGGATGAAGATTTTCGATTCAGTTCACCCTTGGACCTGCAACTTGTCCTCTTGTCATTCCTTCCTGCTTCGAAGATTCAGATCGACGAGCTCTCGGCTGCTTCTGAAGATGGCGAGGCGTCCGCCGTTGAGAGAATCTTGCGGCGTCCGCAGGACCCAGATCTGGTAAACCTCAATTCCATGTACGAACTCTACGACACGCCCCTCGTTGCTGCGGCAGGGAATGGCCACGCTCAGGTTGTGCGACTGCTTTTGGAGGCCATGGCTGACAAGGACAAGAAAGGAAATTACGATGAAACGCCGTTGACCGCGGCGACTCGCCAGGGATGTGAGGAGGTGGCCCGTCTCTTGCTGGATTCTGGTGCTGACATCAACGCAGCGGGAAGCGGGGCACCACTTAGTGCGTCGGCAAGTGTAGGCAACGTGCACATCGTACGCATGCTCCTCGAAGCGAGGGCAGATGTGGAATCAGCAAACAAGCACGAGCACTGTGCGTTCTACTACGCACCGCTCGTGGCTGCGTCACGGGGTGGGTATACTGATATCGTACATTTGCTCTTGCGGTCCCGTGCACGAATAAATGCGGAATGCAGATTTAGTGGCATGACTCCTGCTTTCGCTGCAGCCAGACATGGCCATGCTCTGGTGATGCACCTGCTACTGCGGTCTCGTGCCGACGCAGCGAAATCGTGCCCAGGAGTGGAGATAAGCGCAGCCACTCCTCAAGCAGTAGCTGATCGTTATGGCCATGTCCACATAGTGCGCATGCTGTTGGAAGCTGGTGTCGACGAGCAGCACAGCAAAAAAGCTCCCAAATAAATGGCCTTCTCAGGTTTGCTCACGAAGATATGTTGGATGATTGGGGGCTGCAAGCAGGCATAGGGCAATGTATTCATGCAACTAGTGCCGTTGTCTTTTGCATGCTTGTCACATGTGGAGTAGAGTGTCGCTGCAGGGCCGTAAGCTAGAATCGAAAGTCTGGCAGCCAGCTTGCATTGATCCTAGCAGCAACACGAACTTTCCCCTGTTGAACGACTGTTGGTAGGGTGGATGTACACCCTATCTGCCCGCCCTTGACTCCCAAGCCCGCGAATACCCCTGCCCTATGTACCGCAAAGCCTACAGCTCAAACCTCGACCCGCGATGAAAGGGCTTCGCGTCAGCATTTAAGCATATTACGATCTTAACTAGAACAGGGTTTTGGGGTGCATTATACTATTTAGTTACAGCATGGAGCCCCCCAAAGTTATGTTGGTAATTATTTCGGCCCCCGTAGTAGCCATGTTTGAGACCTCCATGGCTCGCAGGTGATGATGTTCCTGCTGGCGCCCTTTCTGGGCTTGATCAAGGCGTCATCCGGGCCCGGAGGATCAATCCTTAGTAGTAGAGTAGGTGATCTTTAACCTGTTTTGGGGCACGATAATTCCATTACAGTACAATCCCAAAGGTTAACCTTTACTTCCCCATGTCACTGGACGAGAAGGAAACATTTTAACAAGGCACTTTGAAGGCCTGGGATTTAAAGTCATGAGAGCACCCGGAGTTTCGAGTGCCGTTGCTGACACTCTATTAGCCCTGACATGTTTCACCCTCTTAAAGCGACAAGATGGACACCTGGTAAGTTGAACAAGCTATAATTGTGTCTCTAGTTCTTGAAACCATCTGAATTCTGAAACTCAGCCCGGATCCCTGACATAAGCTTTGTGCCCAACTGGCGAGCATTCTTCCTTGAGTTGTGGAGATGTCGCAACCTCAGGGTGGTAGGCGGAGCACTCATTACGGTCAATGCGCATCATGTCGGCAGTTTTCTGCTCCTGACCTGTGATCTTCAAGTCGGGGTTTTCCGAAAATAAGGGACCCTAATCTAGTAACCTGAATAGTAGGATCCTTATCATAAGGACCCCACAATATGGTACCCTAATTTTCGGCAACTCCCAAGTCTTGAAAAGTTTACACAAGCCAACTCGGTGAGTGGCAGCTTCTTTGCACATTACTCCTGTCAATATTGGCGAGTGATTTTGATCCCTCCCGCTTGCCGGTGATCAAGGGCTAAGCCCAAATGTCTCAAGCCGCAACTCTCTCCGGCGGGAAACCCTCCGATAAGGACTGCAAATTGTGAGACCCCCGAGGCCTTCTTCCCTCGACCATAAACCAGAGCTCTAAGCCCTAAATCTCAACCCTGAACCCTAAATTGCCCTAAATCCTAAACCCCAAACCATAAGCCCAGAAGCCAGGTAGTTCTCTTTCTGGCAGTCTTCCTGTTCGACTGTGCTTTCCTAGATCGGTTCGCCCTGGGCGCTGGGGGCCAGGTGGGGGCGTCTTCTGTAGTGATCGTCATTACAAATATGGCGGCGATGATGGTGATCGCCATGGTGATGATGATGATGATGGTGATGATGATGTTGACGATGATGATGATGATTATCGTCATCATCATCGCCAGTATGGTTGCCATCATGGTCGTGATGGATCAGCTAACCGCCACGAAGATGACACTCATCCTCGCTGTTTTCCTTCTCATGACGAGTCTAGCTGCTACTGGCACTTGTTGACGTTGATGGTTCGAGTTGCAGTAGCAGTGCCACCTGCCGTTGGTCTCATGGTGGTGGTGATGGTGGTGGCAGGAGCACGAGCGGGTTTCTGTCGACAGCCTTCAGCAGCTGGTCGTGGGGATGCAGAATTCAGAGAGAACGGTTATGAAGCCAAGAGCTTCGGGGAGACCTCACACCTGAAGCTTGAAGCCAATCGCTAGCCCACGGTGTAACACTGTAGGGCTTCTTCAAGTCCATCTGCAGGATGCGGGCCCCGAGCTAAATGAATTGCGTGATCTGCTACAATGCCGAAGGGACATCAACTGGGCAAACCAGTAAGAGCTAATGCGTAAGAGTGAGTTCTCCGCACCCCCGAAAACTGATCTTTGGCCCAATCTCTGGCATGGAGGCCTTCGTTTTGGTTCAGGAGGGCGGCGTCTGTGGTGAGCGCCAAGCTTAGACGGCTTGCAGTACGTGTTGTGTACTACCGTACTATCGTCGTCGACGACGACCGCTAGCGCTGCTGCTTCAACGACCTGCTACTGACTGCTGCTACTTCTAATTACTACTGCTGCTGCTGCTGCTGCCGCTGCCTTCTACTTCTACGACGACTGCGACACACTAGTAGCTTTACACAGCTACTAGTAGTAGTTAATCAGCCAGTTGTCATGAATTGCAATAGTAAAAGCGAGACGAAGAGTAGAGGATGTAGCAGATGAACACACATTTTGCGATTGCTGTGGGTGGTGATCCTGACCAAACGCGGCTTCCGCTGTGCTAAATGTACGGTGGCCACAATAGTGTGTCTATCGCCGCGGTGATGCCTGTCGCATTAAGGGACCAAGCTGTCAAGAAGCAGCTCAGTCGATGCTATTCCTTGGCTCCAGGAGACGCTGCAGACACTAGCTAAGTGCGGAATGCGCCTGGAGATCCCGAGCGCATGAAGACAGGGATTGCCATTGAAGCTCTGTGACCAAAGCCTAGAGGCCGCAAGTCGTGGCATCCGCAACACGAACACGGCGTCACATAGTACGAAGCCAGTATCAACACCATAGTTCCGTCGTTGTTGTTGACGTCCTTTCAATCATAGTTTCCAAAGGAAGATTTGACACACTGGGGTTTCAGCGTCGCTTCAGCTGCCCGCAACGGGAATATGTCATGAAACTTCAATACCAGACTAACTAGATTCATCAACGGCGCTTTTTGCTCCCAGCCATTCAAGTTCATTGCTATGGCAAGCTTGTGCTGATGGCACTGTCGTCGTCCAGCTACCGTCTCGGCGACGCGAGGCCCGTCGCCCAAGCTCATTATCAGTAAGTCTGAACTGTGCATTTTGAGCTTGGGGTTTTGGGATGCTTTGTGGTCTAGTGTTTCGGGTTTGGAAAACGAGATTTCGGAACGGCTGGATGATTGCTCGATCTTCACTCGAAGCTGCACTCTTACATTCAAGTGTAGCTCTGCTTTGTCATATGCGGCATATATTCAGCAGATCCTCACTACCAGTGGCAAAGGGGGCAA
Source organism: Symbiodinium sp. clade A Y106 (assembly GCA_003297005.1). Classification (NCBI taxonomy): domain Eukaryota; class Dinophyceae; order Suessiales; family Symbiodiniaceae; genus Symbiodinium; species Symbiodinium sp. clade A. The sequence goes on from BGNK01002915.1 coordinate 19,530, forward strand.
GTGTCTCAACGCCACACCCACCCTGAAGCCGTAAACCCTGTGAGTGCATGTTCTCAACCGTACACTACTTGTAGGCTCATACCCTACCCCTGCTTTAGGGGATCTGCTTTTCTATATAGCAGATCCTAAACATAAAACTAGTTATCCTAAAAGTGGTAGGGTATGAGACACCGTTAATTCCGTGACCGACCAGGTTTCCGCTGACAAGACAGGCTCCGCGCGGGCGATGGGTCGTGCGTCGAGCGCAGCCTGCAGCATATGAGATGGACAAGTAAAGGGGGCCGGGCAGGATTAATAGTCTTGGGGTTCAGAGTTTAGGGTTATTGTTGACGGGCGCAGCAAGCCCAGAGTTTTAGTCAATACACACTGCGGTCGAAATCGCAACCGTAAAGCCATTCATACCAGTAGTGACCGTAGTGATAGCAATAGTAATAAGAGTGGCTATAGTACTAGTAATAGTATGCTGATAAGCTTGCAACGATATTTGTAATCGTAATATTAGTGTTTCTGTGTTACAAATAGTATCAACAGCATAGTAACAAGACCATGCATCATCATCGCCATCAACATCGTCATCATCATCAAAAATCATCACCATCACCATCGCTAGCACCACCACCACCACCATCATCGTCACCATCATCATCCTCCTCATCATCATCCTCCTCCTCATCATCCCCACCATCATGTTCATCCTCATCATCATCATCATCATCATCCTAATCCTCATCCTCATGCTCATCCTCATGCTCATCCTCATCATCATCGTCATCTTCCTGCTCCTCCTCCTCCTCCTCCTGCTCCTCCTCCACCATCATCATCATTATTATCATCATCATAGCTTTTTTCTGAGCTAAACCGGGCATGAGCCATCTTGCAGAGCATGCGGATTGTGCGTCCAAATCCCCGGCCCGGCGGGTTTTGTACTGTTTGGTTTCGGGGCAAAAGCTTCAGGCTTCGAAACGGGGTTCCCACGGAGTCAAGCTTCTGCTTTTGTATGCATCTCGGCATATAGTGTCCCTAAACCCTAAACCCTAAACCCAGACAGTTTGTCTTTTTTTCGCTACCATGGGACCATCGGCCTTGATACGCTAGGGCACTAGCGGCATTCAGCCTGGGAGCTTAAGGTAGAATCAGGGCCCACGTGGGTAATTAGTTCTCTTTTTTTTAGTGGGTTTAGGGTTTAGGGTCCCCTTTTCAGGTCCCTGCAATATTACGGTAGCCTTACAACAAAGGTATCCTAAAAGGGATTCCTCCAAGTTTGGGCTGCTTGGTGCCAGGGCCTATAAGGGTGGGTAGAACTCGGGGATCCAGAACCCTAAACTATAAACCCTACACACTAAACCCCAAACCCCAAACTCAAAACGCTAAGGACGGCTAATGTCTTTATCCTAAGCCCTAAACTCCGAACCCTACGCTCTAAACCCCTACTAAGCCCTGAACCTCAACCTAAAAGTTTCCAGCCACTCTGCAACTCAGGCTGGCGAACTCGAGCCAGGACGACATCGCCAGAGCCCCCACGTGGAAAGACACCCTCAAGGCGGATCTGAGCTCGAGAAGGGTTTAGGGTTCAGGGGTTGAGGGTTTATGGCTGTAGGGTTGATGGTTTTTGGGTTGAGGGCTCGAGGGTTTTAGGGTTCAGCGTTCAGGGTTTAATGGCAGTTCTAAAAGCAAGCTTCTCTATAGATCGAAGATTCTGAAAACTCCTAGGCTCTCGGCTCAAACCCTTACTAAACCCTAAACCCTTCTAGTGAATGAGTGGCCCGTTGCGCTTCGGGGCTTTCCCCGCCTAAACCCAGATCTCCCCCAGTAGCCTCCACCTTAACATACCAACACCTACTTGTTTGTAGGGTCCTTTCAAAATCTATATTAGGGTTCATAATAAGAACCTGCAAAATATGTAGGTTATCTTGGTCAAAGGCAGTCAATGTGGTATAAGGGGTTCAGGGAATGTCGGGTTGGGTGTTTTCAGTGATTCAGAGTGTAGGGTTTAGGGTTTATGGTTCAGGGCTTAGGATATAATTAGGGTCGAAGGTTTACAGGTTTAGCTGTAGGATTTTGGTTTAGGGGATTGCGGCACAACTACATGTCCAAGAGGCCTGTCGAACTTGCTGCGAGACTTTTGACCTGAAACGCGAAACCCTCGACAACCCTTAGCCGCCTCAGAAGTAAGTCCTTGCGACATGTCATGGTCAAACCTCGAAGCTGTTTCTGACGGAGCAGGTCTTTTGCTATTCTTCCTTAGCGCATCTTAATACTAGTTATACGAACAGTCTTGTACCAGGAGAGCATCATTTTATTGAGTTTGGGTTCAAGGTCTCCGAGCTGGTTGTGGGAAGTGAGAGCAGCTACGCACCGCGAGTTCAGCAGAGGTCTAGCAACGCAACGTACGATGTGGTTCAGAGCCCCAGCGCTTCGGCGCATGAGCGACGCAGTTGCAGCGCGAGGACCCGAGTATGTGCAGCCGTCCGACTCGGGCTGATCAGGCCACCGTGCTCCAGATGGGCTGATGCTCGAATTTGGCACTGCGGAGAGCGACTGAGTGACTGTGTGTGGCTTTTTGTCTTGCGAGTCTTGGCGGACAAGCTGCTTTGCTGCACAACTCAACAGCACTAAGCACTTGCAGCTCGTAAGATCTCGAGTGTCAGAGAGACGCATGAAACTACCCAGGCCCCTCCCATAAGCAACAGCAGCACGATACACCTACGTGCGTACTCGTTCTTGTCTTTGTTGTAAGTCACGATGTACCTTACTACTTCCAGGCCCAGTCTTTTGTATCCAGCTCTTGTGTTGGAAGGGCTCCGCAACATTCCGAAGCTTCATCCCGGCAGGGTGCCATATTCTGGGCGAACCCGAGCCACTGGGACAAGGCATCGCCAGATGCGTGTTTGTACCGGGTAAAGTTCTTGAGCTGTTCTTTCCCCTCACTCATCAAGTTGTTGGCACGACTTAATCTTGGTTCAAGGTAGTGGTGCAAGGGCCCTACCTGGGTCTGCGAGTAATCGAAGGTGGGTTGCAAGCTACATGCGAAAACACAATGGTCGGTTGCCAATCCTTATTTTTAAGTACACAGCCGCAGGCACAACTCGCAGCAGCAGCAGCAATGGCGGCAGCACTCGCAGCAGCAGCAGCAGCAGCAGCACCAGCGGTATGGCGGAGCGGCAGCGCAGGAGATGACCACAAACCAGCAGCAAATTTCAGTTCTGGTCCGAAATTGAACGCATATGCGTGTGTGTGTGTGATGTCTGTCTATATGTAGTATGTAGGCAGGTAGGTAGGCAGGTAGGTAGATAGGTATAAACATAGATAGATAGATAGATGGATAGAAAGATAGATCGAAAGAAAGATAGATGTATTCACACTGAGTAATTTGGCCTCGAACTCCCTGCCAAACTTCTGTGGCTTATGGGATGCCCTTAGATACAGCTCTAGATGAGATAATTCCTCGAGACGATGTATACGTCTTACGGTGAGCATTGAGCATAACCAGGACCACACCTTGAAATCCTCACCGTGGCGGCAGTAGAGCATCGATTTCCGAACTCCTGAAAGCTCATGATCCCTACTATCTGACTATCGGTCGGGAACCACCACCCCACAACCCACAGCCTACAACTTGCAAGTAAACCCTCTAATCTGCGGCAGGTTCCAGCATCCCCTTACTGGAGATTCACCTTCATATTCCTCAAGATTGCTAGAGGCTTAGAACAAGTTGATGCTGCAGTCGTTCGGGCTCCCTTTCGTCTGGCAGTTTGTAAGAAGTCTTGTAGTAAGGTGTGTGGCTATGGGGTTAGTTGTTCGGAAGTGGCATGCGGTGGACGAGGTGTCGACATTCTCCGAGTCCAGAGATTTCCGTTTGGATCTTCAGGCTTTTGCGACGAAGCCCAAAACCCTCCCTAAGCCCTGAATCTCTGTTCACTCTTTGAGACTCACTTCTTTGACCACAGCGCCCCCCGTGCCCCTCCAGAGGGATTTGGGCGCCTGGGTTTGGGGGCTTACCGGCCGGCCGGGGACCGTGGACGAGATACTTTTGCTTACAGTGAAACCAAGCCCGGGAAAAGGGAGCTCTGCGAGGTTTTGCGTACCGACAATTTACTCCAAACCCGAATGCATCTTGCATTCTTATGCCCCATTGTCACCCCCTCCCAATCAAAGTAGTGGCGGGCGGCAAATAAAGCGGCCTCGGTTAAAGGAACCCTTAAAGGAAGCCCTTAAAGTAACGTTTGAAGGAACGCGGAGGGAAGGATTCTGACAAATCCGGTCGCCGGAGTCACCGGGGTTTCGGGGATTCGAGTCGACAAGTGCAGGATTTAGTGTTTCGGGTTCGAGGATGATGCTGTTAAAGAGGCTGGCCCTGGCTTACTTAGGATTCAATAGATAAAGGACTAGGTTGCCTGGTAACTAAGAGAGGTGGGTATACATTCAATTAAGAAGATAGGCCTTGTTTTCTACTTAGTCTTACAGGGCCTGGGCCTGCAGTTAACGTTGTCTGTTCTACTGCGCGATTCTTTTTGCTACAATGGTGTTAATTTTATCGCTAACGCGAGGCCGCCTCGGCAACGGTAGTCGAGGCTAGGATGGCCGCGCAGCCGGCTGGGCTCGATGCTCTGATCTCCCCGCCGCCCCACAACGCNCCTTCCTCCCCACTCCTCCTCCCCCTCCCCACCCTGCCCCCCCCTTTCACCCCCAAAAAAGCAGCGAAATTGGAGCCGACAGGAGCCCCCCATGACAAATCACGCCACTGGGAGGGGGTAGGGGGTGGGTTACTCTCCTATTAACCAGCCAAACTCCTGGAACCCACGGATCAAAACGCCTGGGGCCTCCGGCCTCGGCGGATTTCGATGCTGCATCCCCGGCAAGGATACAGTGCCCTATGACTGCACGCAAATCAACCTCTGCTCAGTTTCCACAAGCTTTTCCAGCAAGGTTGGGACAATTGGTGGCTATCGAGGCCGCACAGCGTTTGCACGGAGGCACCTGCTCCCATGACAGCTATAATGGACCACGCTCAACGACCTAAACTCATCAGTAAACGGTTCGAAGTTGATCTTGACTGTATTCGTGAAAGACGAGATGTCACTGAGAAAACGGATGCCAAGAGTAGCATCCGAACCCCAAACCCCAAAATCAAGTTTGCCACAATTCCGAAATCCCGATACCTAAAGCCCTGAACGCTCAATTCAATAACCCTAAAATCCTGAACCGATAAGCCAAAGCTTTACAGTAAACACAAATCCAAAACGCCTCCGCCTAAACCGTATGCCCTTGAACCTGCAAGCCCGAAAACGAGTTCTAAAGCAACTTCATCATTGAGCCGTAAACCCTAAATCATAAAGCCTAAATCCGCCTCAATCCTAAACCTTGAATCCCAAACCCTACACCCTAAACCCTAAATCCTAAATCCTGAACCTTGAATCCTACGCCCTAAACCCTAAACCCTACACCCTAAACCCTAAATCCTGAACCTTGAACCCTAAACCCTACACCCTAAATCCTGAACCTTGAATCCTAAACCCATATATCCCTAAGCCCCAAAGCCCGAACTCTGCAGGAGCGGCCTGAAAGGGCTCATGCAAAAGCGAGACGAAGCCCTGGCACTACGGCAGCATGGATTTCCGGTGTCTACCCTAGTTCCTTTTTGGGGGTTCATAATGAGAATCCTATAAGGTAATCCCAAAAGGAACTACTATGGAGCCTCTGGGTAGTTTCGATTCACCTCGGGCTTAGGGTGTCGAGTGTGGGGTTCAGGGTTCAGCTTTCAACCTGGGAAGGTCTCAATGCCGCCATGGTTACGAAGAGGTTTCTTGTGAGTTTTAGGCGTGCTTCCAATCCCCGTTGAAAATAATGATGATGATGAGGATGAGGATGATGATTTTGCTCATGATCAGGATGGTGATTGCTGGTGCAATGACAACGCTGGCTGGACAGCGGTGTTGGTGGTGGTGGTGGTGGTGCTGCTGCTGCTGCGATGCGATGCGATGTGGAAGGATACGATGCGATGGATGTGCCTTGCGATGCGGAGCGCTGCGGTGTGGTGCACTGTGCCGTGCGTTTCTGTAGTGCACTGTGCTTTGCTCTAGTGTCATTGTAAGTGTCCTCAGCATGGTTGATCTCATTGCGGTGGTGTAGTAGTAATTAGTCCCCGTCCAGGTGTCCTGAATCCACGTCCCAAGGTTCCAAGACTCGACCCCTTTCGCAATAAGTGCCTGAAGTGTCTGAGGGGGTGGTGCAGATGGCGTACGAGGCAGGGTCAGAGACAGGGTCGGGTGCGGTGTAGTCTTCAGGGTTCATGGCATGAGCGATGGCAACCTGCAGCCGAAGCTGACAGCCCGAAGATGCGCGAAGTCATGTCTGGTTATGTGGATTTAATTAGCGGCCCCCAGAAGCAGTCAGACTAAGTCTGAATCGGTTGAAGATTGCATGTCCCTTCGGGGGAACATGTCCATACCCCGATTCGATTTCTGAGAAATTTGATTTCCTTCGGTACCGAGAGATATGCAGTGGGTCATGCCTCTGCCATGCGTCCTGAAGCCACGGCTTGTGGTTGTCTTGAGTTTCTCCACACTGTATGAAACGTTGACATTCTAGATCCTATAAGCTCTACATCCCACATGGTTGGTTCTGTTACGTGTTGAAAGTGCATAGTTGATCGGGCCTTCTGCAGTCCCCTCATGCTGACGGCCCGAGACAGAGGAAGTCTGACCCTGGTTGGCAAGAGCTCTTAGGGTTTAGGGTTTAGGGGCTTAGGGGTTTAGGGTTTAGGGGTTGCATTTGGAACCGACTACGGTTTAGGGTTTACCTGGTGCTGCTCCAAGTCACGGTGTCTCTTAGCGTCCTTCGTAAACTCCGTAAGTTGTTGTCTGTTCCGCTACCTTAAACAAAGCCCTAGCTCGAAAACACCTCATAAGTCATATCTTTGCATTTAGCCCTGAGGGTATGCGGCTTGGGGCTCGGCGATTTTTCGGCAGAGCTTTCTGTTTCGGCTACATTTTTAAGTCCTGCTCGACAGAGTACCATTTGTGCTGCGGCAGTCACAAGCCTGGGATTCGTTTCAGAATTTCATGCGAAGCCTGAAGGGCTCAAGTGACTTACGTGACTTCTTCGTCGTTTGCTTATCCTGCTGTGGCTTCCAAAACAGCGCACCCTTCGTGTTCGAGCTGCTGTCGGCGGCCCTCATTTACACATCCTTGGCCACACGGATCCAGGCGGTGGATGAGCCTGCAAATAACCGCACACAGCAGCCCCTTGCTGGCTGTTGGGCGCGCACCTTCTGGCACAATGAAGCTTACGGGAAAGGCTGGTCTGAAGATTATCACGGTTCCGGGGATTGCAATCATTTAGCATACGATGCATGCATCAACCGCTACGTTTTCGACTGGCATCGCAACAAATTCGGCGCGTGCCAGTGGTGGCGGGGCAAGTGTGCCTTCAGCAGCGAGACCGACGAGCCGCCCCTGCCACCGGAAGAGTGCGACAAGAGCTTCATCGAGCAGAATATTCTTGGCGGTTACACCAAATGGTACGGGATTTGTGCATAGAAGAGATCTGCAAAATCCCATGGTATGGGGGGCAGCGGCTTTTGGGAAAACGACTGGGGAAAGCGCAATTTCTTTGTGCCTTTCCCCGAACCCATTCCTCGTTGACGGGAGGAGCTTTTCATTAAAAGTGGTCCCTGGCCCCGAGATTACAGCGGTCTGCGGAGGACGCCGGAACGGCTTGTTGGCTTCGTAGGATGGGCTCAAGCCATCCAGCAGCGTTGCCCAAAGCCACCCGCATGGACCGGAGTTTGGTGGAACCGGGATCTCCTTGCCGACATGACCTACTCCGACGGTACCGACCTCTACTGGGCCCAAAGCCAGTGCCCACGACGATTTGAGCTCCACTTGCCTGCAATAGCATTGCCTAGGGATTGGTAGCCCGAAACCCAGAGGCCCCCACAGGGCGTCCGGGCCGTGAAGGCCACACAGGTTGTATAAAAGTTATGTAAAAAAGTTCAGCATGTTTAAGAATCACAGGTTCGCCATTGTCAATAGACGTGGTGACCCGGGCCCGACGGCCACGGAGGTAGTACAAGATGTCTGTTCAGATCTTCAATCTTCATTAGTCCGCATGTTTAAAAATCGTCACCGGGCTAGTCCAAGGCCGTCCAAAGCCAGTGACACGAAGTCCGCTGATGTATCGTGCGGGCCAAAATGTCCGAATCCAAGTCTGAAGCCCTGTAGCTCTATAAACAGTTCTCCCAACCGTCAACCTGAACCTCTCCGCCAGTCTTTGCATCCGAATACGAAGGCAAGTGCCAGATGTGGCTTTACAAAGTTACGCAGTTTTTCCACGTTTTGCACATTTTATTGCCGCGCTGGCCTCCAGGCTCCCTAAACACTCTGCAAGCCCATTAGAGTTTACTGCAAAGCGACCTCCGATACGAGGGTCCCAGTTCAAGATAATCGGCCACTAGGAATGGCTTGCATGTTGTGTCATGTGGATGGACTGCTATTTCTGCATGTAGACCAGCAGCGTCACTGATGTTACTAGCTGCCAGCTGTTGGCAATCATCATATACTCTCCATTCTCTCCATGACAACTTTTCCTGCACCAGCACTTCAGGCTAATGCTCAGTCTTCTGGTTGTTGCTGCCAGTACTGCATTCGTTTCCTTGCAAGCGAGAACTATGCCCACCCTCCCTGCTTCTACACGACTTCTGTGCTTCTAGTCCGGCTACTCGGTTTCAGCTTGGACATCTGTGCTTGTCTTGCTTTTGATGCATCATTCTTGTTCCTACCGCCAGCAGTGTTGAGAATTGCTGTCATTCCAACTGTGGCTAGTGTTCAGTACTACGGAGATTCCAGCCGTCTGTAACAGCTCCTTCGCGGATGCTACTTTCCGATTGTTTGTGGGCTGTTTGCTTGTCACACATGAAACCATCAATGCTTGGCCTCCTCCATCCTGGATCACCATGCGCCAGCTGTGGTTCCTGAGACTTATAGGGCCACTGTGAGGTTGTAAGGTCGGGAACTGCACAGAGCAGGCAACTCTCCAATGTCTAAGCCGTGCATGTGACGCATAAGAAGTTTACGGCGTTTACGGTCTTTCAGTGCAGGCTTGGTGACTCATCGCATGCTCAGAGCAAGAATACTCACCAACAATATGAACCCCCAAAGCCCCGAGCTTTCCGCGCAGTTCAGCGTCGATGCTTTCCCGGCAGCGGCAGAGCGCCTGCGCGCAGCTGCATCAGCCACGCCATGGGCAGGTGCGGGTCTGGGCCTTCGCCGAAGAACTTGACTGCCTCGGGGCAGAAAACGAAAAAGCAGGTGAATAGAAACACAACAGGCTGGTCATCGTTCTCGGGTGCTTTCTGCTTCTATCCGATGACCACATCCGCACACTAGCCACCAAACCGTATTCATTGCCTCAAATCAGCCAGGCAACTGCAGGAACTAAGGCGCCAGACGACACAACCATGCGGATCTTATGTTCGGGTAAAGCATTCCTTACGAGGGGGCTTCCAGAATGCCTGAATTGCGGGATGCTGATGCCTACTTTAGGGGCCTAAACAATTACCTATACAATTTTGGGGGTTCCTAATTATAATTATAGTACAATGGGCCCCTAAACCCCATTCTATAATAATTATTAAGGCTAATATAGTATGTGGAAGTTGAGGCTCCTGGAAACCTGCGCCCCGGTCCCCGCAGACCCCCAAGCATAGATTTTTAACCACCATTGTTATTACTATTATTGCTTTAATTATTATTATTACTGTATTATTAGTATCATTATTATTAGTATTATTACTATTATTATTTCTATTATTATTACTATTACCATTAGTGTTATTATTATTACTAGTATTATTATCTGCACCACGAAACTGTGAACCTCGAAGCCCTACTGCAGGCCCCAAGCTCGAAAGCTCAAGGTGTCGGGTTTAGGATTGAGATTGAAGGCACAGACTGCGTGGCTGTGATTCTTCCCAACTATGCCCGCAGCAAGCAGGAGCTTCGGCTGCCTTGGGGTTGCTGTCAACGATGGGTGGTCTAGTTTTATGAGGTATAGGGTCCCGTTTATCCTTGCCTGGGGGTATGAAGCTTTCGAAGCCTGCGCCGGCAACGAGCCGAAGTGTTGTGTAGGGTCTGTTTTGGGTGTCTTTGGGCTTGAGCATCGAAGGGCATTTTCAGGCTTCGGGCTGTGGGCGTCTGGATCCAAAGCCATGTGTTGGCCTTTGCGCGGGGAGTGTCCAGGTGACTTTTCTGAGGCTTGAGTTCCATTCAACTCGGCCTTCGCCATTGGGACTTGCAAGAAACGGAGCCCCATCCACTTCGATGAGTGCAGCTGTGAGCAAAGATGATGGTTTTGGTATCAAACCGCGGGAAGGATCGAAATGCTTGTCCCAGTAGAAGGTCCTTCTCTCAATCTCAACCTCTTGCCCTCAGCAGGAAGGAACCACGATTTTTGAGCAAGCCCCATCAAAAGAACAACAAAGGCACGTGCGACTGCGCCCCTCATCCCGGCACAGTAGTTCCCGGCGACTATAGATCTACCCGAAGCAAGAATCCTTGATCTTAAAAACCCTACACTCCCGACAACGTCCTACAACAGCAAAGGAAGTTGAGGAGTTGAGGGCGACCTTGCTAGCGCTTCAGGCCACGCCGACTCGGGGGGTTACAGCGGTTAATTCGGCGTAATATAGGGGCCTTCATAGTTAGAATAGGGTTTTGGGGCCCATTATACTATAATTACTCCCTAAACCCCTAGGCCCTAGGCCCAATACTATAAGCCCTGGAGCCCAAGCTAGGACTCAATGTGGGCTTTCTGGATTCGGCATCTCCCCCATCAGGTCAACAATCTTCTAGTGTGTTAAATAGCATGTTACCGGATATTATAGGGTTTAGGGTTTAGGGTTTCAGGTATAGGGTTAAGGGTTTAGGGGGATATTCTAGTATTCTAGTAGATTGCAGTTTTGTGTAGTACACCCCCTAACCTTCGAGACCCGGCCCCAGCCATTGCTCTTCAGCCTTCAACCTGCCGCCCAGCTCAACATCCACAGCAATCCTTACCTGGGGATCCAAAACCCTACTGTTTTTTGCTAAAATCAAGGCTTAAAAAAAGAGCGCCAAAAAACAGTTAAGGGATCATAACCTACTATTTTGTAGGGTTTGGATCTACGGGCACACCCTGAAATGCCCAAGCAAGCCGAAAGACCCTAGTGAGTCTCCTCAGTCTTCAAGACTGAACCCTGAATGAACCGCAAACCCAGTCCTCACATCCCTGAGGCACATCCACACACACCAGTCTGGGAGCTCTAGCAACTATATAATCAGTAGTAGTTCGATTCCTTCATAGTTCCCAAGCAGCTACAGCACATGACACCCTCAAACCTGTAGGCTTCTAAGCTACTATCTTACAAAACTCGTTGTGTTGTTATTCCAAAAGTCTCCATCTCACTGGAGAGGACCTGCCTAAGCCAGTTTCAGTCAGGCCCAGAAGCGGCCGCCCGACGTGGTCATCGTGGTGGGCTTCTCAGATCATTCGGAGTTCAGGCTTTCAGTTCCATCTTGATAAAGGCAGTGTCAGTTGTAATTTATGTCGTTGTGGTAGAAAAGCATTTCATAAGGAAACTAAAACAACGACCGATAAGGAAGGTAATACAGTAGTAAATCAGATAGAGGAACGGAGCAGTTGGCGTTTAGGAACAGGCAGAGGGACTACTCCCGATGACCAGAGCATTTTTAGAACAAACAAAGATGCTAAGGAAGATATTGATACTGTACATACGGGAAAAGCGGGAGCAGGTTGGTCAATTACACCAGAAGAAGCAGAAGAAAGAATAATTAAGTTAGAGCACGAGTTAGAAGAACTAAAGAATAAGAATAAAATTTATTAGTATGGATTAATATTTATGTATTAATATATGGATTGTTTGTGCCCTAAAACAGTAAGTAAGGAGGAGAAAAAAGATTGGATGGTTGAAAGAAAAAATGTTTTAATGTATAATGCTAGATTAAGTGCTATTATAGATGAACTGGAGGATTATTATCATTATGAAGAGTATAAGAAACGGTTTAAATTGTTGTTTGAGTGTTATCAGTTAGAAGAACTACTAAAATAATTTAAAGGTATAATTATGTTAGTCATTGATGCGAGGAACGAGCCTCGCGTGCTAAACGCGACAGAATGGTGCCCCCAGATGCCCGTTGCCCCGTGCGGTTTCCATAAGCGCATCAACAGAGTGTGGTAATGGTCTTTAATTAGTTTGGCTGTGTTGCCCCGCACTTCATTTTTGCTAGAAGGAACCCCATCCCTAAATATTCTAATACATAATTAATGACTTGATGAGTTCGTTTCATTGATCATTAGAATGTTTGTTTTATCAGTCTAACCACGCCCAAAGACTAGACTTTTTGATATAGTAAGATGGAGAAACGAGTATGTAAATCGTGTTGCGCGACAAAAGATATTGACGAGTTTGAGGGTTTTAAGACTTGTAATAGGTGCCGTGAAGCGAAAAGAACATGTTACGGCAAAAACGAGAACGAGTATAATCAAGCACGAAGAGAAGAGAGAGCAAAGGGAAGCCAATTATGCGAAGAATGTGGACACAAAATCAAACACGAAAACTGGGATGCCCATTTCCATTACGCGTTACATCCGAACTCGGAACTAAATATATTGATGAAAGGTTATCTAAGAAGGGTAGGTGAATTAAGAAAAAAGGCAAACTAAACGATGACATACAAGCAGAAATTAAGGCAGAATACGAGAAACAGAAAAAAGAAATACGCAAACGATTAAACGAACAATTTGCTTATAAATTTGTTGATGAAGAGGAAACGCCAGAACACGAAGTTTCGTGTAGCATACGTGAACCACAACCCGAACCCGAGAAACCTAAACCCGATATTGAGAAAGTATTCAATCACGTCCATCAATTGCTAATGAATGATGAATTTTTAAAAGACTATTTTATGCTATTTGGCAAACATAAGGACAGAATAGTTATTGAAATTCCTGTAGATGTTGCCGAACCGAAAGCAACGACAGCAGACACCAAAAAGGCTTCATATGCTTCACTATATAGGATAATGCATTCATAAATATAATGAAATTGTAATCCTTAAGTTGTTCAGATTATAATTTCATTATTGTTACTACCTTGTTCCTAAAGCTTATTCCTATTATTGTAAAATTATTTAAGAAGACCATTTCCATTTTCTAGGGTTAGGGATTTCGGGTCGGGGAATATGGGTTTTTCTATGGGGGTGCGGGTGTATGGGGTTGAGGTTGGGGTTTTTCTATGGGGATAGTATGGGTTCTTCAGGTGGGTCTTTCCTATGGGTATTTTGGTGAGTTGGGGATTGAGGTATAGGTTGTTATGGTTTGGGTGCTAGGGGGTGGTGCATGATTAGAAAATGGAAATGGTCATTACTAACTGAAATATCATTATCATCACGGGCGTCATCACCGTCACTATCACCACCAGCATCATCGCCATTATCATCACCACAGTCATGTGCATCATCATTGGCATCTTCATCTGCAGCATCCTCAACGTCCTCATCATCATCATCATCATCTTCATCATCATCATCATCATCTTCATCATTGTCGTCATCAGTGCCATCATCATTGTCATCGCCTCTGTTATCATTATCGTCTTCATCATCATCATCATCATCAGCAGCAGCAGCAGCACCACCACCATCACCAATAGCAGAATCATCATCATCGTCACCATTATATAGGCAGCTACTAACCAGATTCAGACTAAGCACCAGCGATGACGACGATGAATGTCGTGATGCACAGTCTTCGTTTCAAAACTGGAAGAACAGGGACTCCGGGGCTCGAAGCTACCTTCGGTAGCCTCATGTGGTGGTTGGCCTTGCTCGTGGTAAGTCCAGAACTCAGTACTCTTTTGGGGGTTCATCAGCCCTTAACCCTGAACCCCTAAGAAAGTCATATTTTGACCCCCCGGCGCAGACTAAGCAGGTGGACGATCATTCGCCGGTTTCGGCGAAAGATGCGCTGAAGGCGCGTCACAGAAGAAATGCCAGGGCGGTCGGAGAGTGCTTTCACGGAAGCTGAGGGTTCAAAACAGCTTGTCAGCGACATGAGGAGGATGCCGCTGCCAGGGTGACCCGACTCATCTAGTTTCCAAAAAGGACCAGGGAGGCGATATGGAAAGATCTGCCCTTAACTACCCAGCCTAAACTTCATCCATACATCTTGGCGCTTCATGCCGCCCTCTGGAGGCATGGAAAGACTCCGAGAGCTTGGCGTTTGCACGGTGCTTAGAGACTTAGAGCCTTCAGCTTCTTGTTCCGCGAGCACTTCGTCCCGCTATCTCAGGCCTTCAATATGGGCGGTCGCCCAAAAACCTCCGTCCCCCGAGACGAAAAAAGTCGAAGCCTTCGCTCTGGAAAGCCCCATGAACCAACAATTCCCAGCTCCAAAGCTCAAAGGTTTAAGGGGTTCTTCTACCACGACTGCGACTGCGGCAGTACTACTGAAGCTACTCGTACTATCAGTCCTACCAGTAACTAGTACTCCTTGTACTTCTCGGAGTTGCAGTAGTAGTCGTAGTACTGCTGCTACTACTACCACAACCACTACCACTATCACTACCCTTACTAATTACTACTACTACTACTACTACTACTACCACTACCACTACCACTACTACTACTACTAGTACGACTACTACGACGACTACTACTACTTCTACTTCTACTGCTACTTCTACCTCTACCTCTTCTTCTGCTGCTACTACTACGGCTGCTACTGTATTTCTAGTATTACTAATACTACTACTACTACTACTACTACTACTTCTACTACTACTACTACTACTACGACTACTACTACTGCTACTGATACTGCTACTGCTACAACAACTGCTACTTCTGCTTCTACTACTACTACTACCACTACTACTTCTGCTACTAGTGCTCCTACTAGTTTCTGAACGCCAGCCGCCTCCGGCGTACAGGATCTCACAACCCTAAACCCTACCCCAAATTCTGAGTCCCTAATCCCCAAACCCCGAACCTTAAACCACAAGCCCTAGACCCCGCACCCCTTCTTTCCGGTGTCCTAAACCCTAAACCCTAAAATGCCCATTAAAACAGAAACCTAAACCCTAAACCCTAAACCGAGGTACAGCTTTGGAAGAATGTTGGGCCAGCTGGGGCTCGGTCGGTTGGGCTCCGGCTGTTGCGGCAGTGGGCACGAGGCATCAGCGGAGCTTTATGGAGTGGGTTCCTTTAAGGCTCCTTGTAAGGGCTTCTACAAGGGTCTATGAGGGGAGCTGCATGCTGGGAGTACAGGGAGCCAGAGCTGTGGATCTCTAAGTGGGGTTTGAGGGCACAGGAGTATGTGCTGTGTGTCAGAGGGTTTCTGCTGGGTGAATGCATAAACTCCAAGTGCCTAAGTCATCCTGTGACCTAGCAGCCCAACTCTCAAGTTTATGGTTCAAGCTGATCGCTTTCTGGAAATCCGTCAACTGCCCTAAGCATTGCAAGCTACACGTGTATGATGCAATCATCAAGAACAAGCTGCTGTATGGACTTGAAATTCTACATCTGGTACAGGCAAGGCACAGAAAAGCTAGTGCATTCAAGTGGCGAGGCTTGTGGAAGACTTGAGGAATGGATGAAACACATGATAAACAGAGCACGAATGCAAGATTCATTGAGAAAGCTATTGCAGAAACAGGTGGACATAAAAGGTAAAACTCTTGTCAGAACTTAAGCATTTTTGGTGCAAAACGCGCGAAGCTGGCTGGACATATTCTGCGCAGGCCCCAACCTACGCCAAGCACTGATGTTCCGCATTGGCAAGAGGAGAGTAGGGGGACCTAGGCAAAATTGGTTGTTCTATACGAACAAGCTGATTTGGGAAACATGCACGGTACTTCCCTTTGCTCCTTATGCCAGCACAAGCAGGCAAAACCAGTACATGTATGAAAACACTGACAGCCGCCATTTCCAAGCCGCCCCGCGTGCCCACGGTCTCACCATCATGCCAAGAGAGACGGGAGACTAGAAACCCAACCCAACTTCCGAAACCCAAAGCCAAAGAACCACGCTTGCTTTGAACCTGTTGGATTAGTTGTGCAGCTCGAGTTTGAAAACTGGAGGGTCAAACTCTCTGAGGAAGCGAGCAGGCACAGAAGGAGCTAAAAGACAGCCGCGGCCCTAAACGCAACGCCCCTAAAATCAAAGACAGGTCTGGACGTTGTTGTTTGCCTCACGGACAGCGATGCCGCACCCGATCCGGGCTGGACGGAGGTGTGGTGCTCTGTGCATTCTGATCTCGAGCGATCTCTGAATCCTGAAGCTCCTAAGCTTCGAAGGGATCTTGCTTTAGGGCTTAGGGGTTTAGGGTTTAGGGTCTTGCTTATAGTGAGTCCAGTGTTTAAGTAAAGTTAAGGGTGTAAGTTCCAGGGCTGAGGCTTCAAATCTTCGCAACTTGGGTTTGAGGTCTAGCAGAAGCTTGGGGTATGGGGACCAGGGTTTAGGACGCTCGGTTCGGGTTAGGGTTTCACCCAGACGCAGACTCAGTATCAAAGGGCACCAAATATCGAAGAGCTCTGACATCGTCTTTCCAGATGGCCCCTGTAATATAGAGCTTACCAATATCGTTTCCTGGAATTCCTTCATATAGCTACACTCTCAGGGACCCAAAGACTTTATTCCATTCTATTATTAAGGCTCCTATATTAGGTACACGGTTTTCTCCGGTTTGGTCTTTGGGTCTTCTTGCAGTGGAACGTGGACTATCAGCCTTTCTGTTGCAAGGGCCGCGGTTGCAGAGCCTGCATGATTTGTTTTTAGTAGAATATACACCCCAAAAACCCGATTGGCTCCCATACTAAACCCTTCTGATTAGTCACACTTATTGAACCGTTTACAGAAACCCTTTAACATGTTATATACGACTATCTCGCAGATTTCGAAAGCCACTTTTAAGCCGGCTGGCGGACGTTCGTTAGCTGAACGGATAATATGGCGGCCTACAGAACACGGCTTTAGGGAATATTACAGTATCAGTATACCACCGAAAATAAGAAGAGGATTGCGAATTATTCAGTGTTTCCCTAGAGCAACCAATGTACCTTTTGAAAAGGGATATGGGCCTTGAAATCAAGCACATTTCCCTTTTTGGACCTTGGCCACTCCAGGTATAGAGAGCGTAATTCCGAAAGGCGTTTTGTTACGAAGCCCCGGACCGAAATCTCGTGTTGCCCTCCTGGCAGGCGATGCTGAAGGCTCAGAATACGAGGCTCGAGTTGGCTTAGGGTTTGGTGTTCAGGTGTTAGGGTGTAGGGTTCAGGGTTTAGAGTCATGCATGCAAACCATTCGAAAACCGCTGAAGCCTTAATCTCTTCTCTTGCCAGCAGCAAGACCAGAGTTCGCGGGTTACATTGTTCTGCCGGACCACTATCGGGTGCTTATGCTGACATACATGCTGTTCGAAGCTTAATTTCTAGCTCCTTAGAGTTTCGAGGTGTTCCCATCCCAATCTAACGCGACTCCTGACAATCCAGTCCATATCAGCAGAGATGCAGAATCAGCAAGCCAATAATCAAGAATGTCGACAGTCTGTTGCTGCCCTACGCCAGGTGTGCCCTCGTAAGAGCCCACAGTCCGGTGGTAATTGCCCTGAGTATCTACTTTTTGTCTTCTGCAGCAGTCGTCAGCCTGGGATTCGTTTCGGGCGCGGCCTGACGCTCAAGTGACTTCTTCGTCGTTTGCTAATCTAATCCTGCTGCGGCTTGCAAAACAGCCATGGCACTCTCCATAGTCGAGCTGCTGTCGGCGGCGGCGATCACCTACACCTCCTTGGCAACGCGGATCCTGACGGTGGATGAGCCCGCGAGCAACCGCACACAGCAGCCCCTAGCTGGCTGCTGGGGGCGCACCTTCTCGCATCAAGGTCCAGCAGGATGCAGGGAGATAGCATACGATGCATGCATGAATATCTATGTTTTTGACCGTGGCCTCAGCAAATTCGGCGCGTGCCAGTGGTGGCGTGGGTGGGGATGTTACTTCAACTACGTGGCCGACGAGCCCCAACTACTACCGGAAGAGTGCGACAGGGGCTTCATCGAGCAGAATATTCCTGGCGGTTACACCACATGGTACCGGGATTTCTGCATAAAAGAGATCTGCAGAATCCCAGACGATGGGGGCTGGTATTCCGATGAAGGCGAAGGTTTTTGGGATCAGATGTGGAAGAGTGTGTTCGAGCCCAGGCTCAGCATGTGGAACGCGGTCCCCTATCCCAAACCCGTTCCTGGCCGGCCGGACCTTCCAACTGGTCCCTGGCCCCGAGATTACAGCGGTCTGCGGTGGGCGAAGTATCGGCTTACGGGGTTCGTGGGATGGGCTCAAGCCATCCAGGAGAATTGCCCAGAGCCACCAGCATGGACGGGAGTCTGGTGGACCCAGGATCTCTTTGCCGACATGCTCTACTCCGACGGTACCGACCTCTACTGGGACCAAAGCCAGTGCCGGCGGCGCTAAAGTCGTCTCAAGATGCTTTCGAACACGAAGCCCACCAATGCCCCGAGCAAAATGTCCGAATCCAAGCCTGGTCTCTCAACCGTCATCAGCCAACATGAACCTCTCCGCCTCTTTCCATCCGACCACAAATTTAAACCCCAAACCCTAAACCGTGCCTCTTGTGTCGGGCTGGCCTCTAGGCTGTTTAAACGTTAAAAACATGGTTTTTAACGTTAAAAAAACACGCTCCCTAAACACTCTGCAAAGTCTAAAGGACTTCCACTGCAAGGCGCCTCCGATACGAGGGTCCCAGTTCAAGATAATCGGCAGCTACAGCTTTTTGCGATCATGCTTTTCATGACAACTTCACTTGCACCAGCACTTCAGGTTATTATCGCCGCCGGTTTCTGCGACCCGCCCCCCCCCT
>BGNK01002915.1:38493-87332 GCA_003297005.1 Symbiodinium sp. clade A Y106
GGGGGGGGGGCACGGGTCGCAGAAACCGGCGCTGCCAGGTTATTGCTTCTACACGACTTCCGCGTATTTAAGTCGGCTGCTAGGTTTCAGCTTGGACATGTGTAGTAATTAGTCACTAGTCTTGGCGATGAAGTCTTAATACATGATTATTTTTCCCACCGCCGGCAGTGTTTAAACTTACTGTTGGTGCTGCTGTTGCTAGTGGTCTGTGCTACCGAAACTCCAACCGTTTGTAACACTGATGTTGCCGATGCTACTGTCCGCCTGCTTGCGGGAGAATTACTTGTCATGATGGTTGTTGCGCGTAGTGGTTATTACGCCTATCGCATTTTCATGATTACGGCGATTAGTTGCAATATTATTCTTGTTATTGCTCTTGCTAGGATTGCTATATAACATTACTGTTATAATACCAGATTTGTCCTACTAGTGCTGCGGGATCACCTTCATCCCGTGGCTGTGCAGTCCCGGCATCGTCTCGGGCCCCACAATCTCGGTGGATAGAAGCGGCTCGGCTGCCGTAGGATGGGACGGCCTGGTCAGACTTAGGGCTTTGGGTCTGGGATTCATGACTCGGTGCAGCATTGTCGAATGTCTACTACGATCTGATAACTTGCAGCCTTAACTCGACTTATCACTTCTGATTCGGCCCTTTAAGGTTCCACACTCCCACTTGCAGGGCTTCACTTCGGCAGAAGACACATTCGAAGAACTGCCCTGGGATATGTTCAGCCCTGCCTGGAGCATCCAGGTTTGCTCATGTCAAACTCTTCGGATTCAAGTAGCTCTTGCATGCGACTGCTGCATCATGTGCGATCTCCGTCACCCTCATGACAGTTTCGGGCATTGGGGTCTCGGTCGACGCTGGAAAGCCATGATTCTGGGCCCCGGAGGACAAGTGCTGCTAATACAGAAGCCGAAATCACTAGACTATTCTAAGGTATTGAATGTCAGTAGCAATAGTAGATCCCAAAGCCCAATTCTAATCGTTAGGGCCTCTATACTACTCGCTATACTACGTTTTGCAGCATCGCCTTCAAGGACTCACCAAAGGTCAGCAAACACGAACATCCCCAAGCCTGAGATTCCACGTCTGTTGAACACGTGGGGGCAAGGCCACACCGGCCGCTTCCACGACCATTTCGGCAACCTCAATGGTCGTGTCCCGGCTGCAAGTTGAAAGGACCCCCAGATCCGACCTGGAATTTCGAGCGCAGATGACTTCTAGCCTGAAACGAGGTTGGGGGTTGAAAGACAGGGTTTCAGGGACAAAGGCTGAGCGGGTTCAAGGTTTAAGCCGCCACACCCTGTAGAAGTCCTTGCAGAAATCCCATTCGTTTTTTCTATCAACTCCCATATCCTGTTGATCTGCAGGAGGTTTGAGGCAATGAGGCAACGCGACGCACTGGACCATCTTTTCAGGTTGCATGTCATGAGTTATGAAGGCTGCGGATGTCTCTGGCTTTGAGCCCCAAACTTCATACCCAAAACCCAAAACCGTACAGCCGATACCCCAATCTACCAACCAGGAATCCTGAACCTCACAAGGAATAGCCAGGTGTCGGTTTGGGATGTAGCTGTTGTTAGACGGTTTAGGATTCAGGGTTTTTCGGCATCGAGTTGAAGAATATGGACCACCCTAAACCCTAAACCCTAAACCCTAAATGTCTCTGATCAGAGCAGGGTTGCCTCGGAGTTTGCGATTTCAGCGTTTACAACGAAGTTTTCTCACAACAGCCGAGGTCAGTTCCATGAAAGGCTCACATGGTCACGCTTTCGGGTTCGGGTTCGGTCGAGATTGGCAGGATGTTTCTGGTCGGCAAGAATGGCTCCTGAACCATAAAAACACCAGCAGCTTAGGGGTTTTTGAGGGTCTGGCACTTTAGGGATTTTCGGGTTAGGGCTTACAGGGCTTCAGGGTTTTTGGGCTTAAGGCTTCAGGTACCCCACGGCCTCAAATATCCAGAAGGATGGACCTGGGACGACGAGAAGGATGTGCTTCTCTACGGCTGCTCCTCGATCCTGCTGGTATCGCGTTGGGGTTTAGTCCTTAGGGTTTCAGTTTCAGGCTTCGTCAGAGGCTTCCTGGAGCTTTCGGGTCTTGGCCCCAAAGCTGAGGGGCTCACTAAAGTTGTTGTAGCAAGGCGTCAAAGGATCCAGGGGTCATGAACTTCGTGACTTTAGCTGTCGCATGGTAAGATGCTTCGGACTCCGAAGATGCAGTTGGCCCTGATCCTGCTGCGCCTGGAGCAAGCAAGGTACCCAAACACTAAAGTGGGCATGTACAACTCAAAAAGGGTCGTATCCGGTCTTTTGAAGGAGCATTGGGTAGACCTCGAACTGAAATGGAAAAACCGCTGAACCCTAAACCCTAAACCCCTAAACCAACCAGGCACATGCAATTTCAGCGTGGATCTGAACTCCATCGGCGACGTGACATGGCGGCAGGGCCAGGTTTACAGTCCAGACCTTGTGGGTAGAGGCTGCTTCCGGTGCTCCTTTGGTGTATGGGTAGTTCTCTAATTAGGGTCCCTTTTTAGGTCCCCAATATAGTACCCTAATGTAGAGAACTAGCCATATGAGCCTGAATCTGAAACCCTGATCCCTACCGTAAATCCTGAAAGCAGGTTTTGCAAGGTTTTGGAAGTGTCTTGGGTCAGACATGATAGAAGACAGAAAGCGTCTCATCGTCCTAGCCTGGCACACAAAAGTGTTCCCAACTCTCCCAACAATTATGCAAGTTGCAGTCACTTTAAGGCTCCATGTAGCGAATAATGACAGACTCCCTGCATAAACTCGTGTCCTCAGTGCTTTTCACTTCGGGGAGTTTGTGGCAGAACCTCAAGTTGGTGGGTCGGTGTTTGTGAAATTAAAAGGGGGTGTCAGATCAAGTTCCGCTTCGGGATTTCGCGCCTTCAAAGATTCAAGGCCTCGGGAGCCTCTGAAAGTAGCTTGAGGGTTTAGGGGTTTAGGGCTTTAGGGGTTCAGGGATTTCGGGGGTTTAGGGGGTTTAGGGTTGAAGGGTTTCGGGCTCAGGGCCTGTCTGTGTCGAAGGTGCCGGGAATTCCAAACCCTTTGAGCATACTTGGTTCCCTCAGCCATAGGTTATAGGTGTACTCAGAGCTCAGTACCCAGACCCCGGAAGAATCTGTAAAGCAGATCCCTTAAGGCCTTAAAGTACCCTTTAGTAGTATAGGGTCCCAAATTAGGGGTTCTATTTTCTAGTTCCTCCTGGCGGTCTGGGTAGTGTAGGGAACCCGAAACCGATCGCATCCGATCGCATCAGGCGGAGTTCGACCCGATATTCTCGCGCCGCGTGGCATCAACCCATGGCAGCACTGGGTAGGGTATGTAATTCATTACTAATTCGGGTAATGGGAGCGGAGCTGGGGGTTTTGGAGCTTGACGCAAGGATTCGCGCGGCTTCGGCATTAAGGGTGAAGGTCTTGAGGGGTTAGGGTTCACTCAGAATCTCGAGCTTACTGTGAATTCAGGGGCTGTGCCTGAGCTCCCACATCAATCTTCTAGTGTCTGCCGTAGCGGTCATGCTTTTATCCAAAATAACCCTAAACCCTAAACATGGGAGCCACAGTATGAGTGCCCAAGTGAGGTGTCCGAATCCCTGAGCTTGATCCAAGGCAGCCTGAACTCTCAACCCGACAGCTGGAACCCTGTAGACAAGAGTATACCATAGACAACATGTTATTTTTGTATAGTACTGAAAAGGATAGCAGCAACATGTTATTCTTGTATTGTATAGTGCAGAAAAGGATAGTACACTAGAATATACTGCAATAACATGGAGTATGATATTCCCAAAGGCTAAGCCTTGTTCTATAGAGTTTAGCACTAAAGTTCCCAGGCTCCATCACATCCACATGCTGTCAAACAAGACCTCGGTGCTCTTTCTACAATAATAAGCACAGTAGTGTGGATCCTGCTAGTCAAGGTCTCTATTGGGATCCCGAAGTTGCCTGAGACGGCTATAGTTCTACATATCCCTCCTCCGAAGGTGCAGCACCCGACCCCAAGCGCACCAAAAACCTAAGCCCCGCACAGACCTCGCTCTCAACCCGCCTCCCCAGCCAGGCCAGGGTCGCAAGCCAGAATCCGGCTCTGAGTTCTCCCCTCAACCCTAAATCCTGAAACCGAAACCCCAAACCCTGAGCCCTAAAGCCGAAAAACAAAATCAGAAAACCTAAACCCAAAGATTGGCCTGAGTCGGGATCAGGGCCGGGCTTCGAAGACATCGAATTCTGCTGGCGCCTGCGAGAGGAGCGAGGCGTCTACACCAGGCAGGGCAGAGGGTTGAGGCTCCCTATACTTTACCACACGATACTATATTTCGTTATCCTAAGGAAGCCAGAAAGTTGGAACATCTTTGTCCTCATGCCATGTCCTTAAGGTAAAGTATAGGAATCCCAGCACGAATGATCCTTACCCCATGTTCCAACTTTCTGGTGCTCACTATAAATCCACCAAAAGCCCAGCGTCCTAGACCCTGAAGCCGTAGAGTTCAGAGGATTTCTGGGAAGCAGCAGGCCCTGTGCAAAGCCCTACATCCTAAACCCGGTGGAAAACGATCCCAGGTCGCTCGGTTGTCAGCCTTATCACGGTTGCAGCTTCCTACCTCATACAGGGTTAACCAACTTGCATGAAGGTTGTGAGATGTGATGTCAGTGACTCCGAGGTGTTTCGGGGCACCATCGGGGGTTTAGGTCTTGAGGAAGGTTTGGTGCCGAATCTCCAGGTATTGCGACGATGCCAAGATGTTCCATCAGTACGATCGTGGCCCTGTTGGGTTGTACAAGCAGTTCTGGAAGTATGGACACACTGCTCCTTGGTACCTTCTTATCGCTTTTTCCAAGGAAATTTCCTGCCCTACCCTCAGAGAATGGGATACTGTAGGGCCTTAATAACTAGAATAGGGCTTGGGGGTATATTATACTATGGATCACCCAAAACCCCGTTCTAACAAATATGGCCCCTAGATTAGGTCTTCATCCCCGAGCTTGGCTTCAGGATCGGATAGCCTTGAGAGCAGAATCATATAGAAGTCCAGGAAAAAGACAGAGAACCTCTGCAACTTCCCCCCGACATTCCAATCCCTGGTAAGCTGATACTTAGGTTACGATAAAAGGCACCATGAGGGCATTGTAAGGGTACTGCGAAGGATACTATAAGGGCACTGTCAGAAGTGCTATAGGGGTATATTCTCCTTCCACGAGCTTTGATCCAGACTGTTCGGAATCACAGCGCCAGTTTCAACTTCTGATTAGGTGCCTGCAGTAGACGAGCTCGGTTGCAATGACTGTATTGTAAAATCAGGAGCCAATTATGGCTTGGATGCATCCGAAGTTCACTTTCCAGGCTGGCATGGGGTAGTGTTGTTTTTTGTGGGTTTTGTTGTGTGTCTGTGTGTTTTTTGCCGGGGTTGGGTTCCGGTGCAGGGTTTAATATAGGGGCCTTAATACTTGGAATAGGGTTTGGGGTAGATTATACTGTAATTATAATAAGGAACCCCCCTGAACCCTATTCTAATTGTTCCTGATAGTAGTAAACGGAACCCATTCTAATTATTAAGGCCCTTACATTAGCTAGATCTGGTGACTTGGATCCTTCAGGGATGGCCGGGGCCAGGGCGACTTTTCTCTTCAGACTGATGGGTCTTTCCTGAAACAGAATAGCGAAATAGGATACACCCTTATGTTGAGGGCTTTGCTCAGGAACCAAACCGAAATCGCTGTGTAGTTGGCACAGAACGAGGGATTTCGGTCACATTGCAGTTATCTGATGTCTGTGTCGCGCTTCGTCGTTTGTGATAGTGCCTGGCGCCAGGGATTCATCAATAAAACATACCAGACCTTTCTACGAATGAGACTTTTTCTGTCGATCGATTCCTTTGAGTGTCAAGACAATCTGCTAGCATCCTGCACCCTAACACTCCGAATCACAATGGTAAGTGAAGTGAACAACGTAGTGAAAGGTGAGCGAACGCCGGACCCTGAGTTTGTTGTGAGTTCTCTCTCGCTCCTGGTTTTCCTTCTTTAATCCAGTTACGTGAGAGACGAAAGGAACGACCACCTGATTTTCCAAGAGTCTTTAACAATATGTCTTGTTCTTCATCTTTCTAGGATCTACAACTAATTATTAGAATTTATAGCCTACAAATCCTGAAGGTGGCGTATGCTTTAAACAAATGAAAATGAGACAATGAACGAAAGGAGTCAGTGAAGCGTGCTCTTTGGCGAAGAGGAAAGCAAAAGACCCAAACAAAGAGGGCTCGCTTCGCTCACTTTTCCTTTGCAATGTAGTGTAATGAAGTGGAACGGAAGCGTGAAAGGAGAAGTGAAGAGAAAGAGCCCGAAATAAAGCACAAAAGGGCTAAATTAACAAACAAAAAACACGCGTTCCTTGTTTTTCGCTCATTAATTTGACCTTTTTGTGGTTCTTTGTTTCGGTTCTTTTCACTTATATCTTTTCTCTCTTTCATCTATCATCAAATCATAGAAGGAGACCGAAGTGAATTAGTTTTATGAAGAAAACAAAGTAACGAAGTGAATGCGTGTTTTCTTCATTTAATTAAATTCAATTCGCTCTTCCTTCATTTCGTTCGCTCAGTTTTGTTCTTTTGTGGTTCGTTCACGTGCAAATTAAAGAAAGTAAGCGTGCTTCCTTCACTTCCACTACCTTATTTCATTTAATCGAAGCACGTACGAACGAACAACAAATCCCAAAACTAGGAGCGTGGTGAACGGCCAATTTTAAAGGCAAAAGACTAGCACCAGGAATTACAGAAAGGATTGGTACTAAGATTATAGGCCCTACAACAAGAGGAAACGTACAATAAAATCTGGGTCGTTTTCCTGGTCCTTTGTTCCTGCTTTATGTTTAATTCACGCTTCTTTCTCTCGCTTTCGTTCGTTCTTTCATTGGCAGAAAAACAGAAACCCTTCATCCTTTAATCCTATCCCCGAAAACCCTATATGCGAAGCCGAATGGTACGAACCTGAGCCCTACCCTTGGGAACCTAAGCCCTACCCTTGAAGCAGTGAGGATGAAGCCTAGAGCCCCAAACATGCAGGGCTCTCGCCCTGTGACTATGGGCTGGCGAGATCCGCGACGGTCCGAAGTTGCTGGGCTAAACGATGTCATGATTCAGGTGTTCAAGTTGGTGTCTGGGCTTCAAGGCTCTGTCGAATGTAGATTTTCATCTGTTTTCGACTCCTGCAGAGTTTAGGATGATGATTTGGTTTGTCGAGGATTAGGATCCGGGGGGTTTTGGTGGAGAAGCCGGCAAGGCCACCTGGAACCTTCAACCTTTGCAGCGTCTGTGTGATTAGACTCCAAACCAAGCCCCCTTGTGACCTCCACGTACATTTGCTCCCCACGCTGCGCTTGCAAACAGGCAGATTCGGGAGCTTCTGGTGTTTCCGCACATTCGAAGACTAAACAGAGGACCCTTCAAAGATCTTCAAAGGAACCCTCATATAGTACCCTTTAAAGGAACCCTCATAGTACCCTTTAGCACAAAGCCGCAAGCCTAAACATCCGACTTGGTGAGGACACCGGGGCTTCAGCGATGGCGAAGTCGGCAGTACGAGGTCTGGCAAATGGGAGAGTTGAAGTTTACTGCCCAGGGTTCCGATGGGATTCCGCCAGAGTGATGTTCACTTCGGGCCACATGGACTGCTTTTTTGAACTTCGAGGAGCTATCTTCGCGGGAGACTTGAAACGCAGTGCTTTTTCTAAGGCCAACTTCACGACTTTCCGCGCTCCAGGTTTGGATGGCATCGTGCGGTTTCTTAAGTGGCAAACAAAATCAGAGCCGCCGCCTGGCTTAGCACCGGGGGATCGAGGGACTTTCGACTGGTTGGACGTTACGAGCTCGGGTTTGTGATACGGTTCCGGTGGATCCGAGGCTCTGTGGAGAACCTGAGCCTGCCTTTGTTTAGGAGCTGACTTGCAGCAGAACATTTCGTATTAAGGGGTACTTGCAAAGCCGAAGGGGCCTTGGCGTGCTTACCGAGATTCGGGCCAGCAGGCGCAAGGGCATACAAGGGCACCACTGGTGTCAGAATTAGTACTACTCTATTGTAGCCCCTAAATATTAGAGAAGGGCAGCGACGCCTTGCCAGCACTGCAAAGTCCCAAACTGAGCAGACCGGGAAGCCCAATTCCATGATCCCCACCTCCCTAGAAGCCTCAATTGGCCTCTAAGGCGGACACCTGTGCAATCAACATTGCCCCAATGTCAACGGGCTGTCTTCGCGTTCACTGCACAGCATGACTCTTACCCAGGTCAGAGACAAAGCCGCCACAGCCGTTTGCGAATCCGTCGAAGTGAATGCAGCGGTGGAAAAGGGATGCCTCAGGGTCAGCGTTCGGAATCGAGGGTTCGAGGCTTGCAGACTGTGTATACATGTATATATATATATATATATGTATGTGTGTGTGTGGGTTTATGTATATGTATATGTATATGTATATGTATATATATGTATATATCTGCACATACATATACTTATACAGGCGCCCACCCACACACACATGCTAAGCACTACATACTGGATCAATCGGGTTCACGGACAGGGTGGGGCTAGGGGGCAAGTTCGAATTCAGGAGGTTTGAAAGTTGACGGTTCAGTTTACGAGCAGGAAAAGGTCGAGGTTAAATCGTCTCTCCACCTGCTGAATGTCTTAAATTCGGGCCAACTGCGAATCCGAACTACTGCAAACTCTCCATCCCTAATGCCGCATCTGCAAAGTCATAACTCCCAACCCCTTACTCCCGAAAGCATCTGCCCTGAACACATTGTCCTGGACCCACGCACCCGACAAGCATGAACCGGAGACGCTAAACCGCTACAGACGATATAGACCCAAACACCCAAACCCACAGCCCCAAAACGAAAAGAAACAATAACACGATAACCCTAAACCCCGAACCACCCATCCAAGGCGCTCGGCTTTGTTGACAACTGGTGCTTTAGATGCAGCCGACTGCGCCGCTTACGCCTCCAGCGAGGCGTGCCTCCCAGGAATCTGCCTGACACGTTTGGAATTATCCACACAAAATCGGTCCGTGATTGGGTTCCAACACTTTTTTGGCCCAGCCCCAATGTGTGCTTAGCCGTGCAAATGGGGTTAGAGCCGAAGTTCGGTCAACATCCAGCTGTTTGAAATTATTTGCGAGCTTCGGCTACGAAGCCCCAGCTCCTGCTACTGCCGCTGCCTCTGCTGCTACAACCACCACTCTGAGGATTACGACCGCCATCACCAGCACACACAACCTCTACTCCGAAGCGCCGACGCTATGTGCATTCCTTCGAGTCTGCAAGCCTCATTCTGGGAGGCGGCGACTGCCTTCGCGCTTAGCGCGACGGGCGACTGCCAGGGGCTGGGTGTCGAGAAGACAGAGGGTGTAGCGGCTGTGACGAGTAAGGTTTGGATAACTGGCTTGGGCTCCGAGTTTGCCAAAGCTTTAGCTTCTGAATTTCTGGTTTCTTTTGCACACAGGGTCGTTTGTGGACTGCTTGCGCCTTAGTGAGGATTTGCATTGTTAACGTCTTTGTGGATTTGTGTGCGGCCTCCTTCTTGTTGTAGCACATTGGTCGAATACCGGTTGCATCCTCCGCCGTGGATTTTTTTAGAGTCACCTTGCTGTTGTAGCATATTGGTTGAATACCAGGAGTACCGGACCAGGCCGTACTCCAAGTTGGAAGCTCTTGTGAACATGTCCCGGAATTGACTTGCACGGAATCCGAAGCGTGCCTTCCCAAGCTGCGCACATTTTTAGCCACAGATGATCAAACATCTGCTGGTGTGTTGGCGAGGTGGGGGAGTTGCCATTTCCTCCATGAGAGTTTAAAGCATGCCCCAAGCCCTCCACAGTCTCTAGATTGTCGAGAACAAAACCTCCCTGCAGACAGTGCATTTCGAACCCTCTGACGCTTACAGCCGGACACTTTCCTGATTGCTTCCAATTCCGAGGCTACAGCTACACCATGACCATCACTGATGCGGTACCTCACTCAGACGCAAGGCCCCAACGGAGCCAGAATCGGTGACAGAAGCAATCTGGCACCTTGTGGTCGGACTCTAAGTAAGCTCAGGTTACTCTGGTGATGTTTTGTCGTGGTATTGCAATGATCAACTTCAGGTTTACCGGGTGGCCCGTGGAAGGTAGTTCCACAAGCTGAAATCCGGATTCGGAACTCGATCCTATGAATAGAAGCCTGTAGAGCATTCCCTGATACAGTTTCCCCAGCAGACACGAAGCCGACTTGCGACTTCACAGGCCTAGTTTAGAATCTGAAAGCAGGCACGCCTTCCGGAATGCTGTTCGCAAAAGGCCAATGCTTGTGCTCATCTGTTCTTCCCCGAACTTTGAGCAGCAGCTTCGAGCCATCTTGTTGCATCCATCTGAGAAGAAGAGGTACCGTCAGACGCGCCAACCCACAACATGACTAATAAGTCGACTTCCATCTTAAGCCTGCGGAAGCAGTCAAACCCGACGGATCTGCAACGTGATGCGATGTACTCTGGCAGTGATACACCAGCTCCGATTGGTTCAATCAAACGGTTTGCTCTTTTCATCCTGTCTTCCCAAGCTCGGCATCTGACAGCAGAAGATAGCATGATAGCAGGAGATTTCATTCGCTGACTTGCAAGCAACACCTACCCGAAGCCCTGAGCCTCAAAACCATGCCGCCTGGATCGAAGACCGTGGGCCAAATATATCATACTACAATTATAGTAAGGAGCGCCCATCATGGTGTTGGTAAATATGTATGTCCCCTTTATTACACGACTTGAAACCCGCAAGCCTGAACCTGAAGAGCAGCCTTCAGAAGCCAAGGCCTACGCTGACTTTCAGCGTGATGGTCTTCAGAGTGCCTGCACGGAAGGGTGCGGCCGTCGGAGCGCAATGTGCAATATATACGGGCCTTAAATAATTACCTACGCTATTTTGGCGGGTTCCTGATTATAAGTATAGTATAAGGGGCCCCAAAACCCTATTCTAATTATTAAAGCTCCTGTGGTAGGCTTCAGAGCTTTGGGTTTCCAAGGCAGTGAGAATCAGACCTGTGTCTCGAACCGATGGCCATGTTCTGGACTGCTGTAAATAAAGCTCCCGTATAGTAACCCTTATAGACCCCTTTAAAGGGACCCTATTCTAATTATTGAGGCCCCTATACAGATGTTTGGATTTTTCTAGCTCTCGGTCTTCGGCGCGGTGCGTAAGTTGCGAACTGATGCAGTAGATCTGCTTGGACTTGTTAGGACGCAGGTGTCTTGAGCTGTCGAGAGCTCTCCCAGAATCTCGCGAGATGTAGAGACGTCATATTCAAGCTTTGTTTGCCAGATGCATCAGAAGTTGCAGGAGAACTCCAACAAGACTTCATTCCTCTGTCCGCATGTGATCGTCCCCTGAAGATTTCGCAGCCCATTCCAGGTACAGATACTGGGTCGACCTCCCAGATCACGAATTCTATGTCATGCAGCCTTCGTCATGCTCTCAGACTTCAGCTACAGTACGAGACTCTACCTCTGCCCGCCCAACCTCAATTCTCTGAATTCCGCAAGTCCGTTATCCGCAATCTTCGACCTCAAGCCCCCTAAAGACTCTGATTCCTAAATCTGAAACCCTAAACCCTAAACCCCGAAGCCGTGAGCTTAAGCATCCTCGCCTTGTTGGAAGACCCGGAGTTCCCAACACAAACCCGAAAGCTTTGTCCCACCCAATCTTTCAAAGCCCTAAGCCACCGAAAGCCAGAAAACCCAAAGCCTGGAGCCCTAACGCCTAAGCCTACAGCCTGACGCCCTCCCAAGCGCCAGGACCAGGTTTCCCAAATTTCAGATGAAGATAGGGCTTAGGCTTAAGCGGTTAGGGCCAGATAGGGCATGGAGTTGTGATCATTTCGGGTCCAGGGTTAGAGTTTCCAATGAGTGTCTAGGTTTTCGTATTCGAGGTTACCTCTTTAGGGTTTAGGTTGCGAAGTTGTAGAAGAAATATGGTGCTGACAATTTTTGTCTACCGCTGGCATTTAATCGCAGCTCAGGAAGGTTTATGTCCGCTGTGTAGCCAAGACAGTTCCAGCAGTCCCACGGCAAAGCATAAACAAGGGACAGATGTATGTATGTATGTATGTATCCATCCATCCATCCATCCAGCCAGCCAGCCATCCACCCATCCATCCGCCCAGCCATCCTTCCGTCCATCCGTACATCTTCGCGGTTCAGTGGAGTAAGGTTTCTCCCAAGCTGTCTCAAGCTTTCTTGGTTGGTGAGGGATTCACGGTTTGGGTGGGCCGTTGGGTTGGAGGTAAAACTTTGAGGTGCAGCATGCGTTTCCCGGAGGGCAGCAGCCAAAGCCGATCCGGTGCATGTGCACAGCAACTCCCAGTTCCAAAGTCGAGGCATAGCTGCCCCTTCGCCGTCTCCGGCGGCGGGCGTCACAGGAATTTGCGTCGGTTAGCAGCCGAGATCTCAGCTATCTTCAGGCCTAACAGCCGTTTAGCTCAGTGCGGCTCAGAAAGTTAAGGGGTTTTGGGGGCTCTAGGGTGCAAGTGTTCGTACCCTCGTGACTGTAAACTGTACACCGTATACGGTGACACCGCCATCTGCAACCCCACCCTGTACAAACCCTATACAAGGCTGTAGACAACAAGACCTTCTTAAATTGAACTCTGCTACATTCTGCTACACATTCCTCCAGAATGCAAGAAACAACATACCATCAAACGCCGTTACGACACCCTAAGCCCTAAACTCTGCTACAAAAGCTCGGCCGCTTCTGAGGTGGTGGAGGGAAGCGGGAGCCTTGGTTTCCCTGGTTCTAAGCGCAGCAGGGCTTACCTGAGGCGTTGTTCTTTCGGGTTTAGGATTCAAGAAGCAAGGAGGCGTTGTTGAGTGAGTTGTAGCATTAGGCTTGCACTGAGGTTGACAGATTGGAAGCAGTTTCAAGCATAGTTAGCCAGATTTTTTAACAAATTTTCTTCTTTGAATCTGAAGTTACCCATTCCAAGCCCTGACCCAAAGCCCTAAACTATCCGACCACACTTTAAACAAAAGCTATCCTGAGCTCCTGTAAAACCCTATACATTTCGTAATCCCTAAACCCCATACCCTACATACATTAAGAAACACCTCAACCCCAACCCCTATGTTCTACAACTGTAGTACGCTAAACCCCACACCATGATGTCCCAAGGTGCCATCAGCAGTGCAGGGAGCACCACGCTGATCCCAGCTGCGGTCGAGCAGTGCGGGCGCTAAGATCTGCGGTGTTTTCCGGCATTGGACGGGTGTTTTTCTTGTTTAGTTTAGGGGGGGTTGGGGCTTTAGTGAACTCGGGTAGAAGACCTAAGTATTGGAGTTTAGGACAGGGTCAGTTTTTTTTGCATAGTAAGGCTTTATAAGACTGCCGGTTAGGTTTGCATGGCCATGTCCTGCTTTTGTCGTTTGTGCTTGTCACCCTGTTCCCTCTGGTCTTAGTCAACGCTTTCTGTCGAGACGAATTCTCCCAGCGTTGTCCTTGGCAACTATCTTTGTTGGTTGTGGTCGTCGTATTGTTGCCAATTCATTGACTTGTTGAGTTGTTGCCAATCTACAACAACGGGTTTTCTGTGTGTTCGATCCAGCGCACAGAGCTTGACAGCGCACCATTTCGGATTTTCCGAAGCCAGAACCGGGCCGGAGTCACAAGCGGATCTTCTGTTTTGCACCCCTTTCCGCATGTTAGTATCCAACTTTTAAACTCCGTATAAACCCCGTAACCGGAACCCTTATAGAACCCTAGTTTTATTGCAAAGAGTGCCTATCTGGCAACCTTCTGGATGCCATTTTCCGACTCGTATGCTGCCAAAATTAATGTGTTTCAAGGCTATTGGTTTCGTTTTCGTTCATCTACACGGCATCTTCTACAGTTCTAGCAATTATCCTACTAGGCTCTTTGTGAATGCCTCGACTACGGAGCCGCTAGGATGTGGACGTCTCTCGGCCTAGCGCCGGTCGGCCAAGGGCTGTCGGGGGCTGAGCTTCACTTCCGGTATTTCTTACCTTTGGTTAGTAGGGAATGGAGGAATGGTAGTAATAGTAGTTATAATTGCACCCCATTCTTCCATTCCCTACTAACCAAAGGGAAGATTTGGAGGAGTGCAAGTGTCGAGATGCAGTCGGCTTTGGGGTTTATCTAGGTGTTCTCCGGCTTAGAGTTCTTATGCATGTCTCTAGCTATCTGGGGGTTGTAGGCTGCAGGCATTTTCGAGTTTAGGGTTTGAGTGTTTCAGGTGTTGGCTCAGTGTTTTGGCTGCATGTGTTGTTATGTTGTTGTATATGTGATCTGGGCTTCGCGTTTTGCTTCGTTGGGCCATTGTAGGTAGATTGGTCTTTAGTTTGCAGCGTGAGTCCTTCGCAACGAAGAGAGCCCAAACAGTCATGTCTCGTTCCGTTGTTCCGGCCACTGGGGATGGCTCAGAAGGTTTTTTGTGTCGTCCCCGCCGCACTTCCACCAGTATGTTTAAATCGCTGGTCGCCCAACGGCTGGCGTGTGGGTCTACGAAAAGGTCTACTGTCTACTTATGATGTAGATCTAGAGAAGTCGTTGTTCAAACTCTTTTCCAGTCCAGAGGAATTTGATATGTTCTGTGCTGTTCTCCTGTACTGCAATATCGGGGCCTGGATAATTACTTACTGTACTAAACGGTACTATTCCTGAATACTTCTAGCTAGCATGTCATACCCCAGAGCCCTGTTCCAATTAAGGCATATATATATATATATGTATATCAGTCAGATACTTTCGGGGGGGGGGATTCCGCTGCAGGTTGAGTTAGTGTTCCGAGAGCTTGCAACTTCCAAGCCCAGTCTTCCGGGCCACAAAATCTCGCGAAAGACGCAAAGAGATGAAGCCATAATCGTATAGTACAGTCGAATATACTATACTATACTCTACTTTTCTGTACTATACGATACTATACGATACTATACGATACTTTACTGTACACTATACACTATATTATGCACTATAAACTATACTATATACCTTTTACTAAAGTACTATACTCAGCAATACCATGCCAAAATACAGCATAATGGCCCGATCTGCGCAGCCTGTGCTCTCAACCTCTTGCTTCGAGACCCCCGAAGAGCTCAACCATAGTATCGTATAGTATCGTATAGTACAGAAAAGTATAGTATAGTATAGTATAGTGTATTCGATTCAATTTCCAACAGGTTTCCAAGCTCAACAGCCTACATCTTGCCCAGGCGGAAAGTAACCGAAATCTATCTGAAGGGCGTCCGGAAGGCTTGTTGCCGGCTCTGGGGCATCGACCAGGAGCCTCAAGAAGGGTCATGAAATTTCGCTTGTCGTCATTTCTAAACCGTCTAAACCTTAAACCTGAAATCCCTAGAACTGTTTCAATCATCGACGTTACTTGGACAGGGTTTCTTTCGGATGGCTGGCTAATTTTACTACTACCCGTACTCCTCCTTTTCCTCCTCCTCCCAGTTCGACTAGTGACTATCAACGACAACCGTTCACACTAACCATATCTACACGGCACTTCTGGCTTTAGTGAAGAAACCATGGCCTCATAGCCTTTTGCTTTGACCGCGTCGGAGGTCCTGCCTTCAACCATAATTAATCACGGCCAAAATGCTGAGTAGCAGCAAAGCCGGTCACGCCGCAACGCATTCTAGTCCAGTCCGGGATGGGGACACGAACCCCACTGATCTTATGGCACCGAATGCATTTTGCCAGGTTCTGGCTCTGGAGCCCTACATCCCCAAGGCACGGATTTGTTGGTTGGGGGATTGAGACACATGCAGCTCCCCATGCGGAGGCTGTCGGTGATGTTTCGTTGTACTGTACAGGGATCGCTGAGAATTCCAGATTGGTGTTGTTGAGTGCAGCTCCCAAACTCACGAGCATGGAGTGTGCAACATATGAAAATTTGAATCCTGTGTGAACCCTCCTGTCGCAAGAATCACTAGCCTCCTGTCAACTGCAGCCAAATGAGTTTTCGTAACGTATGCCATCTGCAAAGCTGGCAAGATTCATGCTACAATCGGCAATGGTTCCAGCACCTATCTCCTGACCGCCTGAGTGCCAAAGCTCCGATTCTGCAGGCCTATATACTGCAAAGCAGTTTTCTGGTGACTGGGGTTGCTAACAGCCTTCTCCATCATCGGAAGCACTACCACTCCTGCTCCTACTCGCCATGGTTTTCATCATCGCCGTCATCATAATCATCACCATTATCTTCATAATATTCATTATCATCGTTCTCATCACCATCATCGTCGCCATCATCGTCACCATAGCCTTCATCATCATCATCATCATCATTACCATCGTCATCATTGTCACCATCGTCACTATCATCAGCATAATCATCGTCATCATCGTCACCATCATCAGCATCATCATCGTCATCATCGTCAATCATCAACGTCACCATCACCACCGTCATCAGCATCATCACCATCACCCTGACCATCGTCACCATCATCATCCCAATCCTCAGCATCAGGGTCATTAGCAGACAGCACCGGCGCAGCAAAAGCAGCCAGAGCTGCTGTCAAACCCTAAACCCTAAACCCTAGACCCTAAACCGATAGTAAGATTGGCATTCAACACCACGGACTCCCTCCACCCACCCTTCTCACGCAGGAGCGACTAAAGGAGCCCTTCACGGATCCCTGAAACGAACCCTTAAAGGTCCTTAAAGGATCCCTTATAGCGGGTTCCTAAACCCTAATGTAGGGACCTCAATAATTAGAATAGGGGTTTTGGGGGATCCCTATTATACTTATATTATGATATACCCCCCAAACTCCAAACCCTATTCTAATCATTAAGGCCCCTAGACTATAGAACCCTACTGTAAATCCCCTACAGACCCCCTTTAAAGGACCCTTAAAGGAACCCTATTCTAATTATTAAGGCTCCTACATTACCCTGGACCTGCCCGAGCTCGAAGCCAAGGTGCTTCCACTCCGCTGTTCGGCTCTGCGACGGCTTGCCTCTGCGCAGGGAGCTTGGTGCTTTTGGGGTCTCTGCGACTTTCTAAGTATTTGCTTTGCATGTATATATATATGTATAATTTCATATATATATATACATATACATTTATATGTATTGACCTCTTGCTTATGTACATTTACCGTGCATTTGATGAGGCTGAGGTATTCCAGATGTTTGCGCTGTGGTGCTGTGGGCAGTTTCAGATTTGTCGGCAGTTGCTGACATCTGGACAAGATCTTAGAATCTTCGTGCCCTGCATCCTGCGGAAACTGGACCGCCTCTGAATGCCTACTGCTCTCGATTCGAAAGCCGTCGAAAGCCGGTATAGCTGTACCTCTGTCAGCTAAGGGCTCGTTCAGAGTGTTGTGCGAACCTGCAACCCAACTTTGCGCAAGGCTTCTATGCTCTCTAGGACCGAAGCCCTGCTATCCAGAACCCCGAGGCGCCAGAGTAAACCCTCGCCCGGAAGGCAGCTGATTGTTATTGCGAATTCCCTGGGATTCCTCATTATTATAAAATTTTATAGCACCAAACCGACCCTACTCTAAATGTTCAGGCCCTTATAAACCTTACCGGGCCCAACGATTCAGTTGCGAACGTCGGGACCTTAAGCCTTCAGCCTCGAGCCCAAGCCCTGCGCCCCAAACCTAAACCCAAACCTCCCAAGCGTCCCCTAAGGCCTAAACCCTAAACCCAACCCCCCAAAGTGTCCCAAGGTGTGCAGTTTTTGCCTCGCTTTGGCTTCTTATGGCAGCTGCCAGCACAGACCTTCTCGGTGCCATGGCGGCCGGTAAGGACGGGCCGTTGGTGGTCTTCGTCGCTTCAATAAGCCTTACTACATATGTATATATATATATATGTACAAATGTCTTGGCGAGAAAAAGACATCACGGATCCGTGGCACAGGACGTGGCAATTTCCCGTGCTGCCGCGGCGGTGTGCGCCCCAGTTATCTGTCAGAGGATTTGGGGTGGCGTTTCTCACGTAAAACTTCAAGCAAGGGTGTGCTGTGTCTGCTCTTGCCGTAAACTCTTACTTACCATCCCGTTCGCCTGATAGATCGGAGCACTAGAATCCAGCTCCTTTCCCGACTGTTGGCCTGCAGCATGCCGCCGGAATGGAAACGCATCGTTCAAGCGGCTGCTTCTCCCACGCCAAGCACCGCTGTAGCATGATGATTAGCATTATTATGCATTATTTAGTATTATACATGTTTTTTTCTTGCTATTTTTTGTTATTACTATTATTGTTAGGCTTCCTATTATTATTTGTGTTCGTAATTTTTGGTATGTCGTGGAGATGGAGATCTGCCGGAGCTCGGAGCTTCCAAGCGCGTCTCCCAGGATGACGAGGATGGTGATAGCCTCGAAACACCAAACCCAAGACATACCTTTAGGGTTTAGGGTTTATAATGATGACACGTATCATCACTAATACGACCAATAATATCAGGAAGAAGAATGCATGAGTGATTCGGCCCCTGCAGCAAGCCGGAGCGGAAGTCTGAATCTGAACCCTAAACCCCTAAATCCCCAAACCCTTTCTCGCCCGGATCGTCCGCAGTGACTGCTTGCATAAATCCCCAAACCCCTATAGACCCCTAAACCCTAAACCCCTAAATCCCCAAACCCCTATATAGACCCCTAAACCCCTAGATCCTTTGCACTGCAGGGTGGGCCCGCCTTTTTCCTGATCATTGCAGCAGTCGCCAGGGCCTTGGTGGACTGCAATGCGGAACCAACATGGGCCCTAGGGCCGCTTCTGCCAAGTGACGGACTGGGTATGAACAAACCTCAAGAGTGAATCGTTAGCGTGGTGAAATGACCAAGCCACGAGCCCCGCGCCGACCCCTATGACTGCCCTCCGCCTACTGCTAATGCCATTGCTATTCCCTCCTACTCAACAACTCTGAACCCAGAAACCCTCAAGCAGCGACCCGAAACCCTCGTAGCTCCGAGGCACAGGCGTTGCAACAGCTGGTGCTGAAGAGCCGGCTCAATTGATCAGGGTTTAGGGTTTAGGATTTAGGGTTGGGTTTGCTTGGGTTTGGGCTTGAGGCTATAAGGGCTACAGGCTGGGGGTTCTGAATGCTCCTGGCTTTTCTGGAGGTTGACTGTTTCTGTGAATCAGGGATGTTTCTCCCTGTCCGTTTAGGCCTTCCTGCACATGGCGTCATTCTCTTCCGGGCTTTGTGGTTAAATCTGGGGAGCATCAGTTGTATGATAGTACGCTTTACTAACCTATTTATAAATGACAGCACTGGCAGTAGTAGCATTACCCGAACCGTGGCAGGTCGGGCACCTGGGCTTTCCACTTGACAGTATTTCAGCACTCAGTAGCATTTAGACTGTCGAACATACTGCTCTCGAGGATAGGCCAACGCCAAAAGATTTGCTGTCTCTGTTACCACTATTTGTGCCCTAGGGTTCGGCAATATATCAACTATACCACAGAGACCCAAAGCCTCATATGAATTATTAAGGCCCCTGCATAACACCCGCTCCTTGCCTGGTGTTGCATGTGGCGTATGAGATTTGGGCGCAAGCTGTCAACTTGTTGTTGGTTTAGAGATGATGGAGGTTAGGAAGGAACGCTTGGAGCCTTGTGCAAATTGGACCCTCTGGACAGCATTAAGCAGGGATTCTTGGATCCGCTTCAGAAGGATGTGGTCTGATGTGGCCCTATGGGTCCACCGCATATCGGTCTAGAAGGCAGAGGTCATCTGTGCGTTTAACCCATGTTGCGACTGCAGTAGGGCAACATCGTTGCGTAAGGAGTTTACAGTATACACCATCAAGTATACTAAGACAGGGCTTTTCAGTTCGAGGTAGGAACGATCAGTCAGTTATCGGTATTGAGCTCTGAGCAAAAAGCCCTGCCAGGATCGTGCTGCAAGTGGTCGTTGCAGCATCGGCGCAGCTGAGGAGTGAGGTCTTTTGTCCTCAGCAGTAGAAGTTGTTTTCGGTTGCCAATGATTGGAACGCGGTTCTGTTGCGTGTCGTGGGTCGGGTGCTGTCGATTCCAAAATAAATTCATTTGGGTTGAGCTTAATTTGGTTGTACTTGCCGCGAGCGCACAGGAGAATATTTAGGATTAAGATTACGTAGTAAGTATTCACGACTGGAGACCGATCTCAATGCGAAAACTACCATTTTCCACATGACAGAACCGCGACCTGCCACCCGAGCTCACTGCAACTTGATGACCATGTATGCATACTCACACGGTCTCTATTGCCATCACCCAGCCAAGATGGGCCAGACTTGACCGAAAAGCCCTAAGCCGTAGACTCTACACCCTGAAGTGCCGCTGGACTTTCAAAAACCGAAAGCCCTGAAACCCTAAACCCTGAACCCTTATAGACCCTAAACCCTAAACCGTCAAGTGTGCACTTGAGCTCCAAAGCTTTCAACCCAGAGCCTCCGGACCCCCCCCACACAACCCCGCCTTATCTTAAAGTGAAAACCCTGAGCCCTCAACCTGAAACCCGAGCCCTACGCCTTTATTTGTCAGCAGGTAAGACAAGATCGGATAATCTAATATGTTATATAGCCCTATAGTATAACATGCTACAATACGGTACAATATGTTGAAAAAATAATTCGCTAAACTATAGTATAGCGTAGTAGAGTAGATTCCAGTATAGCATGTGATAAGATAGGGCAAGATAAGACTAAAATAATGTAGTACCGTGTAGTAATATAGAATATTTCAATGGAGCATCGAATCGTCTGATCTGTCAGAATATAGAGGATGTAGGGCTGCGGGTTTCTGGTTTAGGATTTGGGGGCCTTGGGATTGAGTGTTTAGGATGTAGGATTCAGGGTTTAAGGTCTGTGCCTTGAGATAATCCCTGAAAAATCTGATATGATAGATGTGTAATACAGTCCAGGAGTAGGAATATTATGATGGAATACCGTTTTAGATTTAAGAATATAGTATCAGTCCAACGTCTCGGCCCCGGAGGTCTCGGGCATCTTCGATGCAAATTGCGGCTACCTGGTCAGTGCATCGCTCAGAAGCAGTATAGGGTTTGGGTTTGTAGGTTTAGGTTATAGGGTTTAGGGTTGGAGGTTTTGGGTACAGGGTTCAGGGTTGGAGGTTTAGTGTCGGGTCAAAAACAAAACCCCAGAGTGGAGCGTATACTAAACCGAATGAAAAACACAACGCAAAAGAGCCAATTTAAAATAAAGAAAAGAAAAGAGCGTGCGTTTGTTTCTCTTCACTTACCTCTTTTCGTTTCTTTAGTTTAAATTGAGTCTTTTGCCCCTGGAATCCATCCCACCTNAATTTAAAATAAAGAAAAGAAAAGAGCGTGCGTTTGTTTCTCTTCACTTACCTCTTTTCGTTTCTTTAGTTTAAATTGAGTCTTTTGCCCCTGGAATCCATCCCACCTGTCAGTCTTGTTTCCCTTTCGCTTTGGTTTGTTCCGTGTAATTATACTGAAAAGAATGAACGGAAGGAATGGAAGCATGAATTAAAGGGAAACAAAACAAGCGAAAGAAGGAAACGGCCTTTGGAATTTACAACTAACCAACACCTATCCTCTAGAATGACCTAACCTCTAAGCCACTGGGAACAAAGGTGTGGTGGAAATGAAGGAGGAAAGAAAGAACGCAATGGAGTGAAACGAAGCGCGGTTCTTTCTTTCTCTCTTCATTTTCTTCACACCACTCTTCCTGCTGCTTCTCTCCTCTTCTTTCCCTTTGGCTTGTTACCGAAAGTGTGGTTCGTTTCGTTTCATTAAATTGAGCCTTTTGGAACGAAATGAAGGGAAAATGTGGAGCGTTTCTCGCTTCCTTTCACTCATTGAAAACGCACCACACTTTCCGTTCACTTTTCCCCACTCCTTTGTTTCTCTTTGTTCTTTTTCCCTTTACAATGGAACGAGTGAAGGGAGTGAAGCGTGAAAGGGGAAAAGAACTAATGCTGTACTGCAGGAGCACTACTACTAATTTGCCGTGGCCACTTGAACTAGCAGAATCACCTCGACTTAGCGCTTCTGCTTTGCATGTCGTGCTCAGGGCCAATGTGCGATCTATTGGGGCGCGGGCTGTGTGCCCGACATGC
Source organism: Symbiodinium sp. clade A Y106 (assembly GCA_003297005.1). Taxonomy (NCBI): domain Eukaryota; class Dinophyceae; order Suessiales; family Symbiodiniaceae; genus Symbiodinium; species Symbiodinium sp. clade A. The sequence goes on from BGNK01002915.1 coordinate 60,598, forward strand.
TGAACTCGGGACCCTGATAGCCACGGTTTAGGGTTTAGGGGACGTTCAATGCGGAGCACCCCGGGCCTCCAGTGTGAGAGCAAGGAGCAAACCTAGATACGAAAGCCCGAAGGGGCTTGAAGTGTGTGTGGTTCCAAAGGTCTTAGGGCTTCACGTTTGGGGATTTCGGCCTCCAATCCTTTCTTTGCCCCTGTACTCGGAGCCCCATACATTGAACCTCAAGCTTGAATCGAACCGCAAACCAACAACCCCATATACTTGACACCCGCAGGCCAACATTTTTAAATTGAAAAAGTAGTCTCAAATGTCTACATCCCAAACCTAAACTTCGCAAACCCGCGCCCTTTGGTCAAGGCTCGACGGACCTTACAGCGGAGTGGGAAGCTAAGCCGGGTTAAGGGCCTAAGACCTCTAGGTTTTGGGATTTAACGATTTAGGGTTTAGGACGTTAGGGTTCAGGGATGTTTAGGGTTTAGGGCTTGCGATTTGTGGTTTGTGGCTGATGAGGTAATTCCGGTTGTAACTAGGGTTTAGGCTTCCGGGTTTGGCCTTGAAGGGCTTGTTATGCGACGAAGAGACCTCGATTCTGCAGCCCATAAATCCTTCGAACTCCGAAACCATAAACTCTGCATCCTAAACTCACATAGAGGTCGGAATGAGTATACCAAATTCCATCTTTTTATAGCTCTCTCATGACTATTCTCTGCATCCTAAACCCACACAGAGGTCGGAATGAGTATACTAAATACCATCTTCTTAGTAGCTCCCTCGCAATGATACTGTCGCACACTCCGAAACTCTAGATTTAGCGTTCAAGGTTTGGGGCTTCCCGTCTCATCGTCTTCGAACTGGTTGGCTTAGAGTGGTTCCACAAGCAGTGAGTGGTTAGGTTCTCCCATTCCTGCTTGCGGTTGTGGGCCCAACTTGGACTGGACTGTCCCCAGCAGAATCCGTATGTGAAACCAGGAACCCTTAAAGCATAGGGGATCCAGGCTTGTTGGTTTTGCCTGAGAAGCTGCAATCAGATCACGAGCTCAAGCGCTGCCAGGCCTTGCTTCCTTGGTAAGGCACCTTGCAAATCGGCCCTCTCGCTGAACCCTTTACCCTCAGCTGTCTACGAAGCCACAAGTCCCACACCCCTATGTGAGGACGCAGAAAGATACTGTAACAAAAAACGCTCTGCAGGTCTTGCCCGAATTATTGGCATGCTCCGCTGGATGTCATGGCTCGGCTCTCAGAAGTGTTCTGAGATGTTTAGCATGCCGGATTCCCAGAGTGTATGATAATTGAAACGAAGTACCCGGCTACTGAAGGCCATGCTGCTGCTGGTGTGCGGCATTGTGATGTCCTTTGCTGCTCGGTCGCAACCTGCTCAATTCTGTTAGGCTGGCACTGGTTTGGGCACTGCGGCGTCACTGCGGTTTCACTTGAATTAACCTCAGTTGTCTCTGCAAAAGCAGGGTGGTGGCAGCGGAGTCCTTCAATGGGTTTGGATTTGCTTGGGAGGAGGTTCAGGAGTGGCTTAGGATCAGATCCCCAGACCTGTTTCAGAGTCGTCCTGGACTGGTCACAGCATGGTCCTGCCGTCGTCTGGGTGTCTTCGCGGCAATCATGATACTCGTATCGTGGGCGTGCAGACCATGTGTGGATAGTATGGGTTATATATATACATATACATACATATATATATATATGTATATATAATGAATAAATAAGCAATATATTCATACAGCAATTAATAAACAACAGTTCATATATGTCTACACGCACACACACTCTCTCCCTCTCTCTCTCTCTCGCTCTCTCTCGCTACATCAGCCTGCACCTACTACATGAGCATGATCCAATGAATGCTGTAGGTCGGATACATGGACGTCTGTTGCGAGCCTCGCAGATGTCCATATGGCAAGACATGTATGTTGCTTGACCCAACGGGGGTGTCCTTGTCGTTTGCCACTACTCCGTTTACTTTGGGGGAACCTAGTTGAGGTCTTCTTCTTTGTAGTGCCCTTTCGGAAGTTTATGTCGGCCGCGCCTTCTAGCCCCTCGGCTGCAGGTGCTTGCCTGTGTCATGTCTAATTAGTTGTTTTTTTTTTTGGCGGCAAAGCTGTTGATCTTCAGCTTGCCCGGGAGTTTAGGAACCGGAAGCCTTTGCCGAAATCGGTGCCATAATGCACGTTGTGGGAGTTTCAGAGCATGGGACACACTAGTGTAGAGTCGTCCCCAATCTCCTGACATCCCCACCTGTTGTTTGAAGAACTGCCCTAGCGGTCTCATGGCCTTGGCTTCAAAAAGGGTCACAAGAAGCCCCCTGCAAGGCAGGGCCCTGCATGTGCTCAGGTGAGGGTGGGCCAGTGAGTAATATGTTCGAAGTCCCAAGCTGCAGCTTTCTTTCTCTTTGCTCGAGATTTGGCTTCAGGTCGTCGAGTTTGTAACAGTTTGGGGTTCGGGCTTTGCGGTCTACGGTGGAGTTTACTGTTTAAGACCGAGCCGGCTGAACTGCAAGACACTGAAGCCGCAACAACCGAACCCAACTCTCTAGGGAATATTTTGGGTGTCGTTACATAGCCTTCCTACCGCGTAGTGACTACAGCGTTAATATTGTGGTCGGAGCTTGAGTTTGCAGGAATGCGCAGGCTTCAGTCAAAAAGGTAGTGCGCAGATCCCAGCTGAAAAGTTTTGGATCCTTATGAATTAAACCCTAAACCCCAAACTCTAAACCGTATATAGAACTCTTCTAAACCCCTTAAGGTCCCCCTGACGAGCCCGAAAGAGCTACAAGTTTAGGATGGCTCGGACGGCTACTCTGGCGAAGCTTGCGAAGACCCAAGCTGGTCAGCGGTGAGAAGGCCTGCCGGGTATAAGGGTATTTGGGTGTTAGGGTTGGGGGTTTCAGGTATTTGGGTGTTAGGGTATTATCTAGGGCACTACAGGGTAGTAGTGTATAGTCTGGTATAGTGTTCAGTGGGGTTTAGGATAATGAGGGGTTTGTCGAGGCTGACAAAGCCTACAAGAGCGCCCCCAAACCCCGCAAACCCGCAGACCCGTTCGCTGAAGTCGCAACTTGGCAGGAAATTCGGTGGCCTACATCCCTGTGGCCGCTTTCGGGCATTGCAATCACTTTGGGGGCCTGGTACTCAGAGCTCGAGGAGCAAAACAAGAGTTTCAGGGTGTTTGTGGTCCATTCATTCGTTCGTTCGTTAATTAGTTCATTCGGTCCGTTCATTAAATTTCGTATTACAGATTCATTTTTTCTACCTATTTATGAAGCGGTGGCAATGTCTATGTCCATTATATCTACAGAGTTCAGCTGGGAGTTGGGGGCTGACGGGGCTTTTCGCTTTGCACGTTGCCACTGTGGAACCCTGAACCCCAAAGGTTACTATAGGTGCCTCAAAAATTACCTATGCCATTTTGGGGGGTTCCTTATTATACTTATAGTATAATATGCCCCAAAACCGTATTCTGCTCTCGAAAGCCTCGACCACAGGCTTTGAACTGAAACCTTGTCATTCACCATCGGGCCAAGATGCATGAAGTTGAAAACATGCCATGCTGCCAGAGTAGGGGCGGTGGGGATGCAGTACTGACGCCTTGGCCCAAACCCACTGAAAAACCGAAATCCTCATATCTGAACCCTTCACGCTGGTTCATTGCTGAAGGTGTGGAATGACTTGGTCGTGGAGGTTGAAGACTGCTCAGGACGCTAGCTTTCGTGCGTTTAGGGCTTCGGGGAGATCGGGCTGTGAACTCTGGATGTGGGCTCTGAGTGATGTTTTTTTTTTTTTTTTTTTTCTGGTGGTTTCAGGGTTCAGGGTTTGTGCTTTAGGTCCAGAGTTTAGTTTGAGGGTGGCGGCTAAGGCAGGGAGAGAGCTCCACAGTTTGGAACCGCCTGGCCTTAAAGCCCTTAACCCGCAATCACGAAATCCCTAGGAAGAGAAAACCTACACCGTTTCTAGAACGACACCACGCCATAAGCGTCGATAGCCCATAAACCCTTCAGCCTTAAATCCTGAAAGTTGAACCCTAGTCGCTAAACGTGCAACCCCAAACCCTAAGCCTGAAATCCTAAACCCCAAGCCCGACACCAAATGCCCGAGGACGCCAGGAACTAATGGAGGGCACACCACGAGAGGTGCGGCTGGTGTTTTGGGCTTTTTTGTGAGTTTCTTAGGGTGGGTTTCTCAACGTAGGGGTCCCTGTTTGAGGAGCCTGGTAGTGAGTGTTGAGGAGTCCTGCTACTAGGGATCTAGATAGCGGCCCTTGTTTTCTGGAACTTCCGGTTGGCAATGCAAATACATACATATATACAAGCATAAAATATATTCATATATATATATATATGCATATGTATGCGTATGTGTTTATACACATGTATATATATATATGTATGGGTGTGCAGACAGATATGTGATTACAGTTCAGTATACCCTGCGACCCTACCATCAATTGCTTGTCAGGCTCTCAACCCCTACACCCGAAACCCCCCGCATAGACTCCTGGACACCTTAGATCCACATCGTAGAACCCTGGATTCTTGAAACCCCAAGCCCTCAACCGCCAGGAGGATCGCCAAGCAGATGGAAGCGAGGTCGCCACGGGCGCGAACTTCAGCTTAGTGCCGAGCTGAGGGGGGGGGACGTTTGACAGGACGCCCCAAGGCAATCTCATCGAGCCCTCATGCCTACCAGTGGGTATTTCAGGGGCCATAAACCTTAAACCTGCAACCCAAAACCTTAAACTCTGTACCACTCGGTGGAAGGTTTCCTGGCGAGCCATGTCTGATGCCTCCTGGCGCCTGATGGCCCTCTGCTGGTTGCCTATCCCAGCCTCTTGCCCCAAGCAGTAGCAAGAGTCCAGGAGGGACCCGGGGTTTCGGGTTCAGGGTTTGTTGGTCTAGAGGGTTAGAGTTCACGGGTTTAGGAGCTGATGGTGTCAGGTTCAGAGGCTATGGTTCAGGGAAGGAGGGCTGTTGGGCTTTTCGGGTTCGGAGGTTTATGGGTTTGGGGTGTAGGAGTGGGGTTCAGGGTCTAGGGTTTAGGGTTAGAGGGGTTCAGGATGTAGGATTGCGAACAATGTTCCGCGGGCTTAGGGCGTGTGGCGGTTGGATCAAGTGAAACAGGCGCATTCGTCATGAGGTCATGAGGTTGAAGGCGTTGAAGTTAAACACTGGCTCAGTGCTTATGGTCTGGAGGCTTTTCAGGTGTAATTCAGGGTTCCGGTTTGAAGGGTCTGCTGCTGTAGTCTTTATATATTGTTTGGAATCCTGCAAGGGACTTTCCCAGAGGTTGGAATACGCCTGAAACTTACCCCTAAACCCCATGCCCTCCGTTTCAGTTCCTGTGCAACTACACCGTCACTGTATAACGTAATACAAAGCCGTCTTCAAAGTCAAGGCACCGGTGCTTGCAGTAGTGTATAAGTGTAGAGCCCCTGAGCCCCTGAGCCGTCGAAGGTCATGGGGCCCTTTCTCTGCAAAGCCGCAGAGTACCTGAACAGGCGGTCGGATCAGGGAGTCGGTGTTTTAGGTCTTTTTCAGGTTTCTATCTTCTCATGTGGGAGTTTCCGAAAATAGGGGACCCTAATATCAGACCCTGAATAGCAGGATCCTTCTTATAAGGAACCCAAAATGAGGTACCCCTACTTTCGAAAATTCCCATGTCAAGCTTGGTAGAATGGTTTCTTTGTCATGATAGGTTACTGCAAGGGTCACTGGAGTCTGAGGCGCACGGCCCCGTTTTTCGGGGATGTAAGGGTCCATTTCTCGGCCTCGGTCCTTTTAAGGCTCAGACGGGCTTTTCTTGGTTGAGGAATTTTAAAGGATCATGACACTCAGTAACTACAAATATAATTAAAGTTACTGTACTTTTGACTACTCATAAACCCAATTCAGGTACTTATAGCCTTACTTACTAAGTCCCATAATCCTCTAAGGGTTCCGAATATTTTCAGGGGAGCCCTCAGCCTGAACCAGGGGTTTTGCTCGATGCTTCGCCCTCATGAGCCTGAGCCCTAAAACCTAAAGTCTGCACCCTATAAAGCCCGAAACCTAAAGCCGACGCCCTGCCAGCCACACGCTCCTGGCGGTCGGCCGCGATGGCCCTGCGCTGGCTGCCAAGTTGAAGGCGCCAAGAATGATATATTAGGGGGCCTTGAGGGTGTAGGGGTTAGGAGTTTAGGTTTAGAGGTGTAATAAGGGTGGGATTTGGGGTGAGGGGTTTAGGGTTGAGAGGTGTAATGAGGGTTTAATTTAATGAGGGGTTGAGGATTTTGCCTCTTTCTATGTTTGCAAAAGTTGCTTGTACGAGTCAATTTCGGGGATTTGCGAGGTTCTTCCTGTGATAAACGTTGCTAAATGGATCACTTTATGAGACCGACAAGAGTCTCTAGCTATAAGGGATCTATACGGCTCTATCGAATTGGCAGCAGTGGGGCTGGTCGGTTTGGTTTAGGGTTATGGTTCTAGGTTTTTAGCGTTTAGGGTCTTAAGCTGAGAATTTATAGGATTCGCAGATGGTGTTCCCGTTTCGGGTTTGTGAGGGCGAGTTCCGGTCTCTAGCAAAGCTTGAAACCACCTCCAAGCTGGACCGGACTGGCCTGTTTTTGTTCCTATGACGCCTGCCTCAGACCCTAAGAGACTATGGGTTCGAAGTGTACGGAAGAAAACCCTTCGCCACTTAGTGACAGAACCAGGAAGTGCCGAGCGTCTCCTTTGAGAGCGTCCACGGCCGCGATGAGAGGTCGCTGCGGTCGCTCTTTCTGCAGGAGCCGACCGGCATTTGTGCGTGTCAACAGGCGTTTCTACGGGGTCTTATCGGATTCATGTGGGTTATGTAGGTTATAAGCGCCTACAGGATCTACTTCTGTTGGAGCTGTGAGGGTTTCAGGGATTCCTGTTGTGAGCAGGAGCAGTCAATACTTCCAGTCTTTCGGAAGTCGCCGCATGACACATGCAGTTCTGCAGGGCTTGAGGAGTTCTCCAGGTGAGGGTTATTTTGACCTTACGGCTCTCTTTTCGGGCCAGGCATCTCAAAGCGAACCATAGTCATGCACGACACCAGTTTCTGCCCTGCGGTATCGATGGAAGCTCCGTGACAGAATTGGGTTTGAGATAGCAGTGCTGTCCACTTCGGCCTTACATCTTGAACTTCTATGCCTTGAACGAAAGTGTTCTATCGAAAATGGCAAGTCGAGGATTCACCGATGAGACTCCAGATCTTCTGTTGGGTTTGCGATTTCATCTTGCGGCTCGGCGGATACCTGGAAGACGCAGAAGCCTGGCTTTCGGCTTAGCCGTTCCTTTCATTGAGGAGGCCGCAACTTTGGGGTTTATGTTCCAGGTCCCTGTGTTGGCAAATGTCATCGGTGCCTGTAACGCTTTAGGTTTGTGGTTTGGGGGCATGCAGGTCATGTAAGCGGCTTCTTTCAGCGAAGTCCTCCCATATCTTTGGGCACGAAATTTATGTACATGTTGGCTCCTGCCCTCGAAGATAGCACCTTCAGGTTCAGCACCATCTTGTCGACAGGTGCGTCGGGACAATCCAATGCCACTGCAGACTCATGGAATCGCTGTATCTATAGCCATCGCAGCGCTCCGTTCATACTGCATCCAAAAGCAGGTATTCGAGCTTGGTTAGGCACCTAAGAGCTGGTATAGAGATGCAACAATCACAGGAGCAACCGTAAATGCAGTCTGTGTGATCGTACTGTAGAGTACAAGATGAAATCAACAAGTCCTAGCACTAGAATGCAAGAGTCCAAGAGCAACCAAGATTGGGCATGCTGATCCTGATCCAAATGGTGCCTGACCCTGCAATGCGCAGAAGTCAGGCTTGGAAGTTGAAGCATTTCAGAATGGTGGTTTAGGGTTTAGGGTTTACCTTCGGTTTGTGGGGGAGATCTGAGATCGTGAAGCTCCAACAATTTTGGCTCTAGGCTTCGGGTCGGGTGTAGCGTATCATCACGTACTCGCCGCAGCACTGCCCAAACTCTGCAGACCCTGTGGCACTTATGGCCAGGAACTTCCAGGAAGACGACTGTAGGGCAACTTCTGCAAGACAGGTCGGAAGAGTGCGTGACAAGAAGAACTGGAGACAGTAATCAAGAGCCCTCCGGCAGGAATAGGTCTTGGAGCGTAAGGGAAGCTTCAACTTGTGCGATTGAGAGCCTCAATTTCACGAAGTTGTATTTGAAGTTTAATTATAGGGTCTTGGTTTGGGGAGTGCTAAGGGCAACAGAACCATGGCAATTTTCTCACCCCCAAAAGCTAGATACGTAGTTCAGATAGTTTTGGGGGACATGGATAGCCCAGAACGAAGTATCTAAGCCTCATCCTCTTGCAGGGACGTGAGGCCCACCTAAAATCTAAGCCATCTAAGCTTAAACCACCTAAATGTCGGAGGTTAGGGAGTTCAGATCGTCTAGAAAGCCATGAGGTACACCATTTTTCTGAAACGCCCACGGTTTATCAGCTGCCTTGGCTCATTCAGAACCCCTCCAGCTTCTGCCGCCTTTGCTAAGGCCATGTTTCGAGCTAGGAAGCAAGTCCAAGTTGAAGGACTGGCAGTTTGCCTGGGCTTTGCGCTGGCCGGAACCCCAGATTTCGGGTTTGAGTCCTGAGCTTTTGGATTTCGGGTTTGAGGGTGCAGGTTTGCGATTTTTAGGCCCATCAGGATCGATTTTGAGCCAAGCAAGCCGGATGAATGATTTGGGGAATGACAGCCCAGAAGAGATCTCGATCCAGATTTTTCGTTCTCAGAAAGTGCGCTGGCTCAGGCTGCGAAAGACTGTTGAGAGTGGCAGCAGCTCTGCAGAAATCTGCAGCTGTCTAACATACCAACTAGAAAGCAACCCATGGTATCCCCTGCTTGATTCTGATTGTCAACATGGATCCCTTGATGGATGGTCTTATTTCGGTGCTTCCGCCGTTCAACTCCGTAAGCACATGGTGGTTTCGGAGGTGGAACAAAACATGGATTCGGGGAAATCAGGTCGCCAACTTCGGGTAAGCTTGTAAGGTTTTGCAGAGAGGTGCATGAGTTCAGGATAGGAACTTAGACTATATTCATCTTTTGTGCTTTCGATTGAAACCGAAAGTAGGTCGTCGATAGCTGCATTATGTACGAAGAAGACGGCGACCACGCAATGAAGCGCAACCCACTCAACCTCGTAAGGCTTCAACCCCACTCTAAATCGCACACCCCAAGCCCTTGACCCCCCCAAGTGACTGAGGTGGCCTCCATCATCCAGGTTACTTCAGATTTAGTGCTCCAGGCCTGGCACTACCATTTGGCATGGGTGAGTCTGAAAAACATCGCCCAGAGGCTCAGCAGGACAGTTCTTTCCCTAAACCCTGTCCTATCCACAAGCCTCGAACACGGCTCAGGGATGCTCAGGGTTTAGGGTTCCCCGACAAGCAATGCCTTCAGCATATGAATGTATCAGAGGCCTGATGCTTTGCTTTCTGCGCCCATCGAGTTGTCCGAGTCTAAGGATGAACGAACTCATCAACTACTGGCATTATGTGTGGCTGATCTTTTACTGTGCCGGTGACATTCACATCCAGCTTGTTCCACGCAGCCCCTCCTGCCCAAGCAGGTTCGCTCGTACCGAGCCGGGCAGAACCTCGTTGACGCGTGCGAGGCGAGGTCCTGCTCCGGGTGTTCGTGTGTAAGCGAGGTTTGAGAGAAGTTGTGTGACTCCGGTCTTTCCAGGCTTCCCATCCCTCCAGAGTCACGAACACAGTGAGACGAGGTCATGGTCTAGCCACCGTATGAGAGCCTGGCTTCGCTGCTATCGTAGACAACATCGCATGCACACGTCTCGGTTCTGAATCCTGGATCCTTTCCTGCGCCTGCGTCAGCCGACTATGCATAGCTTGCAACAGCCTTGAAAGCCTCGGTGACGTTGGGGTTGCTCTAAACCCCAAACCCCAAATCCCTAACCCTATATCCTAACCCCCAAACGCTTTCAGTTCTAGGGCTACCATGATCTGCCGAAACCTACTGCGGTTTAGGGTTTAGGGTTTAGAGGTATAGGGCTACCATGAAAGACCTGCCCGGTTATAGCGTTTTCAATCTCTATACTAGGCTTGTAGGCTTGTAGTTGTACACCAGAAAAATGCGGGATTCTAGTAGTCTAACGTATAGACCGTATAGGATTCTTAGTTGCGACCCAAAATGCCAGCAGCTTCCCAAAAAAGCCGAAGTTACCGAGCCCTTACGGAGCCTTTTATGGAACCGTTAGAGGATTTTTAAGACTTAGAACTCTTGTAGAACCTTCATAGAACCCTATAGAGCCCTGACAGAACCCTTACAGAACCCCAATGGAGCCCTTGCAGAACACCTGCAGAAGTTCCCCTCAAGAGGCGCTTCTGGTGGCTGCACCGCTCTCCCCACGAGGGTCCGCCAAGGGCGAGGATCCCCTGGAGGCTTGAGGGTCTAGAGTTGAGGATTTCGGGTTTAGAGTTGAGAGTTGAGGATTTGGAGTTTAGGATTTGGAGTTTAGGGTTTAGGGTTTGTGGTCTAGGGTAAACCTGGAGGTTAGGAACGGCTTTGGGTTTTTGTTTGGGCTTTTTGGGACTTGGCGGGTTGCTTTGCGTGTCAGGAGTTTGGGAATTTGGGTTTTGGGATTTTGGTCTTGGACTCTGAAGGTTCCGGGTTTAGGGATTTTGAGATTCTGGGCTTTATGGGGTGTTTTTTGGTTCTGGGATGCTGGAGTTTCGGGTTTTCGAGGGCGGAGCCGAGGTTCTTGCTGAAGGGATTCCGGGCGGTTCCTCGGAGGCATGGGCGGTCCTGTAAAAGGGAGTTTCCGAAAATTAGGATTAGGGGTACCTTATTTTGGGGTCCTCATAATAAGGATCCTACTAGTTAGGGTACTATATTAGCTGCAGATTGCCATTGATTCAACGCCTGTCTGGTTCTTAGTAGAAAATGGGTTATTGGGACTTACTATAGGGGAGCTTAAGGGGCTATCATAGGCGGCTCCGTGTGGAGGCCAGTCGCCATCTAAACTTGTTGACCCTGATGTAGGGGCTGTGCGACTTTGGGATGTGATCGTGACTGTCATACTGCCTTAACCAAGAAAGCTGCAGGCAGGCGATAAACTCGGATGCAAAAGCCCTGAATTGCGAAACAAGCGCTGTCGGAGGGCTTGCAACCTGCCGATATTGTACGAACACGGTCGGCTTGGAAACAGCTGCGGCTGCTGACGCTGGGTCTGTCGTCTAAGGCTGAGGGCTTGAGGGATTGTTGCAGGTCGGATCCATTCTGGCATGTTTGCGTTTGAGCACTCGCTAAGGCTGAGAGACTCGGTGATGATGTTAACAACTCTTCCAGTGCATCAGGTGTGGCCAGAGCAACGAGCAGCCAGCACTACCCATCACAATCAAAACAGTACCTATGTCAGCAGAAATTACTTAGACATGATGACCAACAGCGATGACGATGGTCATGTTGATGATAATGACCGCGATGAAAAAACATGACATTTAAAATTACACGCGTTGCATCCCCAAGATTTAAGAGTCCCGAAATCCTGACGTACCATAATCCTGCAAAATCGATCCTGACTAATCTCCAAAGCTTGAAACAGAACTAAGATGGGTCCTAACTCCTAACTGAGATCGCAGACCCCCAAAGAGATAACAATAAGCCCTCCACCCTAAAGCTCTACACCCAAAACTCCTAAACCCTAGAATCCTAGAAGAAGTAGTCCTACAATCCTAAAGCCTTCTTGAGGTCCCCAAAATGTCACGTCACCCTTGTAAAAAAGGGATCCTAGACCTGACCCAACATTTGGGGAACTAACCCATATCCTACAACTCTAAAGCCGTCTAGGGTTCCGGGTTTAGGGTTTCGGGCTTATGCTGCTCAGGGGAAGTATTCCTAGAACCCTAAAGCCTTCCTACTAAGGAGCTGGGCTTCTGAAGGTCGGCTACCGGCCACGGCAGGGGCCCGGGGATGCCTTTTGAAGATTCATTGTATATGGCAGTTGAGGTATTCCTTTACCAGAGTTTGGGGTTTAATGTTTACCGGGTTTAGGGGCCTCAACAGGGTTTTAGAGAATTTCATCGCCTTCTAGAGGGGTGTGGGCTTGAAGTTTAGCGTGTGCCTTCTTTGTTTTGAAGGGGCTGGGCCGGTGGGTGGCGGTGGGCGTCAGTGCCCCATAAGCGTTATACAGCGCTCTAAATCCAGTCACGGATACAGTGACTTAGTGGGTTGCTGCTCTGACCATGGCAGGGTTGTATAGGGACGGCAACTTTAGATAGGCGGAAAGGGCTTCTGGGGTATGGTTTAGGGTGTTCGTAGGGTTTGCGGTTTTGGAGTGAATCTTTTTGGTTTTGGGCGTAACTTCTAGGACGTCGAGATGTTGGGTTTAGGACTGCTCGGTTGAGGCAGCCTATGTAGCTACCCTAAGGCCCCACCTTTTTGTGGTTCATATTTCGAATCCTATGGGGTAATCCGAACAAGGAACTAATTACTATGGGGCCTTGGGGTACAGACATGTTCCATGGCTTCGCAGCAGTCCATGTGTTGTTCTCCTTATGCTCCTGCCTATCTGACAGACAATCTTTCAAGTTCAGACAGCCTTCGTCCACTCCAAGGGCTATCACTCTTTCTTCATGGCCGGCCATTGATGTGTTTGGCATCCATCTGAGTCTGTCTGTGGAATTGCAACTCTTGCCTTTCTTTCCATCCCATCGGGTCTGCTCTTTCAGGATCGCTCCCGTCTGGTAGACACATAGTTCCCAAATCACAAGACTGTTGACCCTAAGGGCCCTACCGGAAAGGCGACAGATTTCGTGAGATTGAGGCTTGCTTGCGACTTGTTTGGAAGTGTCCTGTTCCTAGCCGTGGTAGTTTCCTGCTTAGTTGGTTTTTTTGTCAGTTTAGCCCAGGTCTATGCATGGCTGAACTCTCCCTACGGCCGGCAGAGCAACATCGGGAAGCTGTTCCTCCGCCTGAGCCAGCGACAGTCTGCGCCTCGGGAAGCGGGCCAGAGCCAAATTGTATCTTGAGCTTGTCGCCGCGATAAGTCTGCAATAAATGCCTGACACATCGGTGCTATTTCGTGTGCGTGTTAGTGTTCGAGCTGCTACCCGTTTCCGAAGGGGCCCCTCCGATGCGAACACATACTCTGAGCTCCACGGACCAGGCCGTTGATCGAAAATCTTGACCCGAAGCCCTCTACAAAAGCAGAAACAACCTCAATTTTCCTTGGTTTGGTTGTCACTGTCACTCCTGCGACTATGGAGACAGAAACGAGCCCCACGATTCTGACTACTGCTGCTGCTGCTGTTGCTGCTGCCCGCTCTTATGCTACTGCTACTGCTATTGCTACCCCTTCTGCTGCTGCTGTTACTGCTACTATGACCACCACTACAACAACTAACTGGTACTGCTTACAACTACTTGTAACTTATAGCTATTTACTGCTGCTTACTTTCACTCACTACTACTGACTACTGCATACCTCTACTTATTACTATTATTTGCTACTACTTACGACTACTTACTACTACGACTGCTGGTGCTGCTACTGCTGGCAGTGCTACCACCATCATCTATCTATCTGTGTAGTGTCATCTGCATTATCTACTAAGAATCTACTAGTCTACGACGCCGACGCTGAGCATCTGGATTCATGCTCCTGCAGTTCGAGAGGTTTAGGGTGGCAGCTTGTGCCTACTCAGGCGCGAACAGGAGCTACGCCCACACAAGGCCGGGCCAGCTCTACCGAGCTGTTGGGGATCTGCTTTGGTGGAGAAAAGCGGGGCGAAACGGAGATACGATGAAACGGCGTTGGTTATCAGCTTGCCAGGCCATGAGACTAGTAGTAGTACGACCATTAGCACAGCGACCAAAAAGCTGAACAGAAAACTTGCGGTTGCCTTCCGTTGACATGGTAGATGCAGGCCTTTGAATTGGGATCCAGCTTGAGGCTTCTGCGGATGGCACAAGAACTTAACTAATCACATCCATCGGAACCTTGCTTTCAGATCCAACTTACCGGAGCCGGCAACCTACCATCGTCGATGCTTCAGGGATTCAGTACATTCAGTACGATACGATGCGGTACAATACAATACGTACATATACACATCATCATGTTGTACATAGTTTTATTGCACAACTACGTGCAGCTACCAAAACGTCGTCGAACATCAGCGTATACCCGAGCACGTAGCAGGTGGACGTTGAGACAAATCCCAAGGCGACGTGGGGGTGGATGACTTCAGGGTTTGGGACTTCCGGTGGTCTGATTCCAGCTTGGAGTTTAGGAGCTGCAGAAGCGTTTAAGACTCAAGTCTGGGAGTCACAAGAGCCAGGTCCTTCGTTTTTTGTTTTGTACGATTGGCCTTGTTGCTAGTTCTTCCGTTCGTGGTTGCGCTTGTTATCGATTGTTCCGAGTCTTATTCGTGTTGCAATTGCAGGGAGTCTCGTGATGCAGTGTCTACGCGGGCTCTGAGGAGTCAACCTCACTACTTCGCATGTCTAGAGGTCTCTGGCTTCCAGAAATGCCGTTTCATGGCGGGGAGTCTCTGAACCTATGTGTCATGCTCTCATGCGGCGGGGCTGTTGAAACTTAGGACTGCAGCGCCACCACGTACCCCGAGAGCCTGACCCCTAACACAGAGGTCGGAATAATTGGAAATAGCATTCCCTTTATAGCCCCTCCATAGTTATAGTATACTGGAGTATACCATGCTATACTATAACCCGAAACCTTGTTCCGATTATGAAGGCGCCTATATTATAGGCTATATTAGTTCCATGTCTTCAGGTGCACCAGGGAGAGTTCCACAGGGGACCTCTAGGGTTTGCCTCCGTCTTAGGGTTGCGGGCTTAAAGAGATGACTCGGAGCTAGAATCCTTGCAGCTGGGGTCTAGCTCGGGTTATGCTTAATTGTCAAAGCCAAAGTTACGTTGAATTCAAACAACAGCTTCAACTTTAGGGCAAACTCTTGTGGCCAGATCTTGCAGTCAGTGATGTTGGCGTGCCAGGCGCGGGCAGCACCCACTGGTTCAAGTATTTCTGTCAGAAGTCAGGGATACTGTGTCCATATACAGGCTTTGATGAAACTGTTTGAAGTCTTATTTCGGAAGGGGATTACAAAGCACGTGTCACGTTGCCTTCATCTCTATACCTATGAAACATGAAGCCGTTATAACACCCTAAATAAGCTCCAGAAAGCCCTTGTAAATCCTACGGTTCATGGAAGGTCGTTCCTAGAGAGTTGGGGTTTGAGGTTGAGGGGTTTAGTGGGCTTCGAAGCATTCTTGAGGATTCGATTTCTTCAGGAGCATTTTAGGGGTGCTGATGGGGTTTTATGGTCGCTTTGGGGTGTTTATATAAAGGGTTTTTGGTGGCAGAAGTATTCCGGTTACCTTCTCAAAGGGCTGCTATGCTATAGCCCATATAGAAACTAAGACTTAGGAAAAGTAAGTGTGCTCCTGAGGTTTCCGCTGTCTGGGTAGTGTGTAGAGTGGGGTGGCATCTCCCCCCTCAACGTACAGTGTGTGACAGAGAGGCGAAGCTCTACACAATATACCGTAATCCACAGCCCCTACTGCAATTTGCGGAAAGGAAGTTTGTCTTTTCAAGCTTGCATAGAGCACAGCTATACTGTAAGTTGACACCCTAAACCCCATTTGTGATGTCATGCCGCTTGGGACAATACATGCAGGCACAGGTAGATCTCTTGCCGATTGTGTTGCACGTCCGCTCGGGTGGAGCCATCGTTGCAGCAGAGTTTTGAAGCACTCGCTCCAGTGAGCCATCCTATTCGGTCACTGAAGGCGGAGTCTGTGCGGGCAACCCAGATTCAACCAACCAACCCCTTCCGATACCACAAGCCCGTGGAATCCACGTGGAAGTTCCACACCTCAAAGCCAAAAGCTCCAGAATCGCATGCCAAGGTTTTGTTACTCCGGGCGGCGGCGCACAACGACATTTGCATTCACAAGGTTCGCTATCCAAGACTGATTGGCGAACACAGGTCCCAGACTTGTACCTCCTGTTTCACCGACGGAGCCGTTGAAGGTAGGAGCGAGTTTGAACTGATTCCGGGGTATATTGGAGCTTGCCAGTAGATGATGTGGAGTCGAATCTGGCTTTGATAAAGGACCCAGTTGAGATGATTAGGAAGCGACTAGCCGCAATTCCGATATTGCTCTTCTTTACGGTGCACATGTTCACGGGTCTGCCAATGGTGTTTCGGGCTGTCTTAAGATCTCACCTCTTTTTTCTGCTTCGGCCGGATGTAATGAGAGGAGGGTTCGGCGGCTTAAGTTTAGGCTTGTCCACTTCTCGAAACAGGGGGGGCTTGCGACACGAATGTTCCCTAAATCCTGCTCTAAGCTAGGTCGGATCGTGGGGATGTGGTTTTCCTGCTGCAAAAAAGCCACAGCGCAAGTTCACCAGCTTGCTGCCGAAGCCGAAGAAATTCACAAGTGTTCAAGCCTCCATGCAATGACCATCGACATCCTATGAAGCTCTGAGCCCTGCCAGAGTCAGTTTGGAGGTGATTCTCAAGTTTCATGCAAGCTCTACACAGCGAAGGTTTGAAGCGTAACGTACAAGACCCCAGGGTTCGCCCTTAAACCAAGAAGCCTCAAACGACCCCTAAACTTTCCTAAGCCCTTAGCCATATTTCGGTGAGGCCCACCTTGCGGCGAAGAACCGGGCTGAAACGGATGCACTCGAGGTGCTTCGAAGGGAGGCTTCAGTGATTTAAGGTGTTGAGCTTCCGGGAGTCGAGTGGGTTTGAGGTATAGTTGTCGGAAAACTGTGTGCCAAAAGCATGGTGCCTGAATAGCCTGCACCAAACCCTTTCCAAAACATGGGGAGTTCAAACAAAGGATCCCCCAGCTGTATTTTCAGGGCTTGAGGCCTCTCAGTCCCAAGCCCATGGCGACCGCTATGGCCTTTACGGAGCTCCCCAAAATCCCAACAAGGCCACAAAGGACGCCTTCAAACAAATAAGTGTTACACAAACCGAACCCCTCAGCTCCGAAGCGTGGCTCTACTAAAGGGTCAGTAGCTGCTAGCTACTCTACCAACTAGTAACTAGTAGCATCGCCGCTTCGTCAACTATATTATATGATACAATGCACTGTATCTTCCGAAAACCCACATATAGGTCGGAATAGACGGAACTAAAGCCGCACGACATCCCACTCGAAGCTTATGAGCAACACTTCTGGTTTGATCGAGGCCCTCAGCCATGAACCGCCTAATATAGGGGCTTGAATAATTACCTATTATACTATTTTGGGGGTTCCTTATTATGGTTTTAGTATAATGGACCCCCAAACCCTTTTCTAATTATTCAGGCCCTTATAGATCCCTTATCCTATTCTAATTATGAACTAAGGCCCTCATATCATACGCGCAAACCCCCCTTTCGCAGGCAGCAAAAGCCAGGGCGGCGAGCTTCCGGCATTGGACCAAGCAGCGGCTTGGGCTGCGGAGAGGTTTCGCTTTCTTGGTCTCACAAACTAGCAAGACGAAAAATGGTTGAAAATGGCGTTTATCTTGTGAAATCTAGTACTTAGTGAGTGAAGGTGTCAAATCATGTCGATCAGGCTTGCATATTCCAGCATGCATGTCTCAAGGTGTCTTTTTGTCGCGTCTTCCGCATTTGAGACTTGGGGTAGAGGTTTCAGGGGTTCATCTTGTTGGGGCAACCGTGCCAAATCAGCAAGTAAACAAAGAGCAAGCCGACAACAGATTCGGACTTACTCTGGGGCATGCAGCAGCCTTCACGTGAATAATTTGAAAACCCTTCGTCAGCTGTTGCTAAATGTCTGTGGTCTTGCGCTGATCGCTTGAGAACGTGCCCCAGAGTGCTGCGCAATCCCTGCGGTCTTCGCATGTCGGACCTGCCAAGGAAAGCTACAGTGCGGGCGCGGGGCCTGTCACGGCTTTGGTTATTCATGGTAGAGGAGGTGCTGTGAGCTGTTTAGGAGCTGAGTTCTTCAGGATCAAGGAATTGGGGAGATGGGAGACTTAAACAGAGAGAGGTGGCTGGCCTGAGACATCGATTCGTGGGTTAACAAACTATGAAGGCACCTGCTGAGACCTGAGCTGAAAGTCCAAGGCTGCTGCCGCTGCCACTGGGTTGCTACAGGCCTTGGGAGTGAGCCTAGGGTAAAACACACACCCCAACAATGCAGGGGCAATGTGCATATTTAAAGCTGGTTTCCATTGCGCACATCGACAAGCTTTGGTCTTGCACTCGTAGAGGTCCGTTTTTGGACTGGCCCTGGCTCTGTAATCGCTCGGACAGGCCCACAGCGCGAAATTCTGGTTCGATACAATCGACATCTTTATAAAGGCACAGTAATTTGGAATCACCGCTGCTTGAAAACAATCCCAGTGGTCGTGTCTCGACGAATTCGTCAAAAAAAGTCGTCGACAGTAGCAAGGAGAGTCCGATGTGTTGTGCGCAGCAGGCGCTTCGAAAGTAGAAGGACCAGCAAGGCATTTCGGGGAGGAAGAGGACCAATCCGACCGATTGAAGCAGCTTCAAGCGGACGTGCTCAGGGTTGGTGAGATTGAGAGCAGGCTCCCTTCTTACGTCGACTCAGCCGGTCTAACCACCGTTGCTTTCTCAGCCTGAATATAGGTGATCACCTATACAAACCTTTGCTGCGCATTGCCCTACATGGGGTTGTAGAACTCTCGATGACACATCTCCGACGAAGCTGACCTGGCTTCAGTGTAATTAGTTTCATTGAATAGTGGGATTTTGCACAACTCCCAAATCGTCGATCCTGCGTTTTGCAGGCGTTCAAAGCACGCTTCGGGACGAAGGCTTGCCGTTGCGCATGGACCTTGAACTGCCTTTGCTGGATAAGGCTAAGGATGCAATATGAGGACCTGTCTCAGTACGAATCCTATTCCTTAGGGTTCCTTGGTACACCATACCCAAACCCTTCTTCTAGATATTCGGACGTCCATCTTAAGGTCTGGTCGGCTCACCGGGTCACCCGAGTTGGCAAGACCGTTCAAACCGTGCAAGCGAGTATCGACAAAGTCTTGATGATGACGGGTAGCCTCCGCACTTCATTTCTTATTTAGTAGGATGTAGTAAAGTTAAATCATTCTAACCGCATGCTCCGCCTAAGGGTGAGTTGTCAGGACTATTGTTGGTTGAGGGGCTCTTTGCATCCCGGCATCCCACACACTTCTTTTCCAGAGCACGGCAAAGGCAATTTCTACGCCTATGCTTTTACCATCTTTGTGACGACCAGTGTATCAGAGGATTGCCGAGCCAACGCAAAAATCGAGTTCTAGTTGCAACACCGCCGCTCCTAAACCCCGAAAGCCCTGAAGACAGGTTTTCGGATGAAAGCCTCAGACTCTTGCAACCCGGAGACTGCCCAAACTTCTTCTGCCGTCGTGCTCACTCTGGTTTTGGAATGCCAATACAGGACAACGTATCTTGAAACATACAAGAAGATGATTGCATACTGACACAAAGCATGGAAAAGGGCACAAACTATTGTCACAATTATACGATTTCACGGCTTTGTGTAGTAGGTTCGGGCATTATGAAGCGAGATACTGTACCAGCCCGGCAGGCCGCGCCACTCAAGGGCCAGCAGCCTGTGTGGATACGTTTCAGCCGGGACCTCGGGGGCTTTCAAACTTTCATTGGGTAGGGTTTGAGGGGCCGAAAGGGTTTGGTTTGGGTCTTTAGGATTTCGGAGTTAGGGTTCAGGGTTGTAGGGTCGGGGAAGGCTTCAGTAATTTAGTAGTTTTGGTCTCGGGTCGAAAGGGTGTAGGTTTTAAGTTCTCTTGTTTAGGATCGAAAGGCTTGATGGTTTAGGATCTTCAGGGTGCAAGGTTCAGGTTATTGTGTGGGGTTAAGGCTAAGGTTTCGAGTTTAAGGTTGGATATCATACAGGGATGTATGGCTGGTTGCTGAAAGTTTTTCAGATTTCGGCTTGAGGGCGCAAGCTCTGGCACCAGTGCCCAATTGATGCCTTAGGTTTAGGGTGTGGGGTTCGGGGTGTGAATATCGGGCTACCCAGACAATGCACGACTTGTTCTTCAGGTTGTCTTGACAAGGGCCCTTTGGTGGCGACTGTTCCCAAGACAGACAGAAATCTGTCAATCCAACACAATCCCGAAACCCTGAAACACTGGGACTAGGGGTAGTAAGGTGCAGCACCTCAGGATGCAAGTCCCAGCGGCGAAACCTTGCTAGCTTCAACACACCGCTGGCATCGCGGTCATGTCAGGGGCTGTGTTCATGGTTCGGGATATGTTGTAGGATCGATTCTGTTCAAACCATTGTTGCTTCAAGGACTCAGAGTTTAAAGCTTGGGGCCCTTACTGTATAAGACTCTTGGATTGCTCTGAGCCTTACGATCAAGCTTCACTGTGCCACCTGCATGCCTGACTCCGCGTCGACATCACGCGCATTGTCTGCAACAGCTGAAAGCTGCAACTTCTGCAGTTGGGACACAGTGTGTGCCTCCTTGAAGTTTCAGCCGTTAGGTTTCAGGTTCAAAACGGGTCAAAATACCCCTCTCTGAATCGGACGCCACTTATGGTAGCGCCTCGATGCCGCCAAGGCTTTGCTGCTTCCACTGAGGCTTTGCGGTGTTTGCACAGTTACGCTGTTGAGGGTTAGCTGGTAGTGGGGCTGGGTCCTAATGTTCCCCCATCAAACTCGGAACGATGAGGGGACGGTAGCTGCAATACTTCGGCTGCGATTGATAAGAGTGCAGATGCTGCTATGGCCACTCCTCAACCCTGCAACTAATCCCGCTGCACCACCTGATCCTACTGACATTGTTTCTAATGCTACTACGACGACTCTTCATACAGGCTGTGATTTTACAAGCGCCGCGACGACGACAAGTAGTGCCCGCACGACTTACCCCGCGACTCTCACGACGACGACGACAGCGGAGAACCCTCGACAGTCATGTCACAGCTCGAATACATGATCCTACATGCGATTCTAAGTAGTGCACTAAACCAACCCCTGCCGAACTGTTGCTTTGCCGCAATGCAGGCTGCAGTCCGCGTATCTGCATCCGCCACCCACGGGCGCAGGGAGCTGGCATCGCCACAGGAAGCGTTGAGGGGTGTCCGTTGTTTATTAGGGCTGTAGCCTGTCGGTGACGTGACTTTCATCGAACCTTCGTGTGTGAACTGTAGGGGCACTGAGGCTGTTTTTCTGAGTCGAGCTCAACTGCATTGCTGGATACAACAGCAACGAAGGCAACGCCGACACTTCGTTCAGGCTTAACTGTTTTAACTTACAGTCAGAGCAAAGACCACCGGGGCTCGACTGGGCATCGCCTCTCAGACTTCAGACTTTGAGCACCAAAGCTGTGAGGTGTCGCGGCTGCTAGGTTTGCATCACAAGAGACCGCGATTGCTAGTTTGGTTTGACGCTGTGCAGTAATATTTCAGAACTGGGTGGTTTGGACCGAATCTCACATGTGACCATAACGGGCCCAACTTGCTCTCTAGTTTCCGGAGAACCCGCCCAAAACCCAAGCTTTAATCCCAAGCGACACCGTCCATATCAATCCGTAAGCCGTAAACTATGAGTCCGAACTTAAGGCGACAAACATGAAGCCCCTGACCCGAACACGGCACACCAGAGTAACCATGAACCCTGGACCCTACGCCCTAAACCCTAAACCTCGCAGGAAGCTCGCTATGGAATCTCCGTTTGGGGCCATGCACAGCTGGAGTTCAGGGGCGACGAGGTCGCTCACCACCTGGGGCCAAGGTTGACGGTTTCCTTGAAGGCTTCCTTTTCAGAGTTCCCTAAGAGCTCCTATCAGAATGCTGCAGGTGCCATGGGGTTAGGGTGCTTCATGGTCTATCTGTGGAGGGTGTTGTCGACAATCTACGCTCTGCAATTCAGGGGTTCATATTACACCTTTGCAGGCCTTGAGGGTTTGGATTTATGAACCCTGGCCTTTCAGGTTTTTTGTTAATTAGGTCTTTGATTGGGATTTTGCAGGGCATTAGGGCTCATTGGCAACTTGTCTTGATCGTGAGGGGCACAGCCTGGGTATGATGTTCACCTCTTGTTGCTGCTGGTACCTTCAGTTCGACATTGCTCCTTGCGTAGCTCATCTCACCGCTAACCTTCAAGCTCTTGAACCCAAGACCGTCCGTGGTGCAGGAGAAGATCAGTTCTGCAGATGTCCTTGCCGAGCGCTTGGTCACGGCTGTCGGTTTTCTTTCGACAAAGTGTCACGGACCCCTGCATTTTTCGAAGCGAAGTCTCGCCTTTCTACAGATATGCAAGTGCTTATTCTGACAAAGGGCGCGCTACTTCAGAACAGCCAAGCTCCTCAGAGCTGCCGTTTTGAGCAGCCCGATGAGGTCTCTTCGGAGCCCCTGACGCCTGAAAAAAGGCAGTATTCTTCTGTAGGGTTCCTTAATATGACTAAGCTACTGTATGCAGTATGCCCCAAATTCCTAGTAAAAACAAACTATGGCCTCTGTATCACCTGTGACTTCTGGCTCACCAGGGACGCACCTTCGCTCATCGCGCAGCACGCAACTCTCGTTAACTTTCAGCCATGGGCCGAGTTCGAACGAAGACGGTGAAGAAGGCTGCCTTGCCAAAAGGATCATGGGACTTAGTAACTAGGGTTACAAATTAGGGTTACTATACTTTTATCTATCTACTTATAACCCCAATTAAGGTACTTATAACCTTGCTTTCTAAGCCCCATGATCCTCCAAGTGGAGACTTCAAACCGCTCGGTTGAGCGTGTAGGGTGCAGGGTCCAGAGTCTCGAGTCTATGATTTGGGATTTTGGATCCAGGATTTGGTATCTAGGATTTGGGGCCTTGAGTTTAGGGTTTAGGGTTCTTGGAGATCTGCACAGCTGACAGGAACCCTGCAGCTCTCGCACAACCCAAGCAGCACTCTCCAAACTAAAGCTCATCGATCATAAATCCCGAGCCTAAAGCCAAGTTCCAAATCCCCAGGCCCCGAAACCAAGGTATCAGTAATACTATAATACTATAGTCCTATAATGCTATAATACTATAGTCCTATAATACTATAATACTATAGTCCTATAATCCTATAATACTATAATACCACGGCAGGCTGCCCGTGTCATCGTGGAGAAGTATTACAGCAAGCTGACCCTGGACTTCCAGGCTCTCTGCCCGGCAGGCTTCAAGCAAGTTTGCGGGTTGGCCTCGCTTTCGGGTTTACAGGGTGTACAGGGCTTATAGGGCTTATAGGGTTTATAGGGCTTATTGGGTTTATAGGGCTTAAAGGGTTTATAGGGTTTAGGGGTTAGGGCCGCCAGGTTTCGGGGTGGAAGTCATAGCATGTTGCAGCCTTTTAGGGTTTAGGGTTTAGGGTTTAGGGATTGAGCTTGACTTTGCTTTCGCAGAAAACGCGATCGACAACGAGCGAAACCCAAAGGACTACGAGGGTGACAGGCTTCCAGGTCAGAAGCATCTGCACCAGATCTCTGTAGCTAAGCTGCAAGCCAAGCTGACACAAACGATTTAGTCCTCCTCCTGTGTTTTAGCCCCTTCTCCAAGGTCAACAAGAAGATTACCGAGGCCGGGCGAGCTCTGCAGTAGCATGTTTAGGACTATTGGTGGTATTTATGCCACTTGTGCTGTTGACCAAAAAAATTTTGTCAGGCGTTGCAAATTGCAATACTGTCGCTAACAACTACATCCTAACACTGTCACCGCATACCGTGTAATTACAGGTGTCTGTTGCGTCCCGGTGGTTTGGCGTGGTACTCGGGTTGACAGCATGAGTTGGTTTAACTTAACAGACTTAACTGCTCTCTTCTATGTGCCAGCATCAGTCTCGTTATTCATATGGCTTCGCATCACAGAAGATTCGGGAGTCGTGCACATTCAGGGTGCTGCAGTGGAGTCGGTACAGTTGGAACAAGGGATTTTCATGCTGAGTGCTGCGACTCCCTATGTGTTGCCTTACAGAGTTGCAGGCATGAGTTCCTTGATTTTCCAACTTTCCGGCACTTTGTGCAGCATAGTTGCTGATCGTTACAGGTGTATATACATGTGTGAGAAAGATAGAAAGCATTCTATTGAGGCCATAAGCCAACAACCCATCATAGCCCACAGCAACGTGGCGGATACCCATATAAACCCTATCCAGAGTTGCCAGCTCGATAGCCGTGCCCTCGCAGGAAGTGGCCACCATTCCATCGAAGCGCCTCCGCAACAAGATCGCGGGCTTCACTACTCACCTCATGAAGCGAATCCAGAAGGCCTGATCCACGATCAAACCCTGAACCCGAAGCTAGATGTGCCCGCAAAGCATAGAGGGTCTCAGCTTGTGACTGTTTAGGATCATGCATGAGAGTTCTTCCTCCGGAGTTTCGGTTTTGATTGGGTCTCTGGCATCACGGCCTGCATATTTGAATGGTTAGGCCCTGACCTTCGGAACTTGTCAGCTTTGCGTCCTTTCTTCCAGCTTCTTTCCCCTGAGCCCGAACCGCAACCCTCAAAACCCTACACGCCTGAAGCCGTATCTGTAGCCTATGCCATACCTCCCCAAATCCCAAATCCCTTGCATAAACCGCAAACCCTAAACCCTAATCCCAAATGCCTGATAACCCTAAACCCTAAACCCTAAACCCCTGGGCCCTCGAAGCCCCCGAAGATCCTCCTGTTCAGGGCCCTGTTCGTGGCATCTCACTGAAGTTGCAGGAGGAGGACCGAGCGGCTTCCGGGGTTCGGGGTTTTCAGAGTTAGGGTTTAGGGTTTAGGGTTTAGGGGCTTTCGGGTTTCAGGGTCTGGTAGTTTGGGGTTTTAGGCTTCAGGAGTTTGCGATTCTGGGCTCGGATTAGAAAGTTGAGATTCTGGAGTTTCTGGGTGTGCGGCTTGGGGAATGAAGATGTCGATGCCAAAAATTCGAAACATAAAAACAAACCACCAGACCAAACAAAGGACAAGTTCGTGATCAAGAGGGTCAGATAGAAGATTCGTCAGGATGTGTTTTTGCAGAGATACGCGCGCTTAATGTATACAGGTCATGATGTCTTGAACAGACGAAGCTTGAGCAGGTGGTGTTGGGGTTTCCGGTTTGGGGTTTTAGTCTAGGGTGTCGGGTTTCATCGCTTCTCTGATCTGCAAGATGTCGAAAGCGTGAGCCTGCAGCATATCGATGCTTCCTGAGACTAGACCTGCAATGGCTTTGTGGTTTGCATGTTCCGGGCTCCAGGCTTACATAAGGTTTTAGGGCTCATGATGAAGGGTCAGGGGCGTGGCCTGAACATCTGCAGATGCAGGAGCGCGAGCGTCGCATGGAGTTCGTGCCGGACCGGTCTGAGGCACGGGCAGTGTCTGCAGTTGCTTCTAAAAGCGGGAAGGATTATTCTAGGCAGTTTTTCGACTTTGCAATGTCCCGATGCCTCAACCTACCGAAATCGTCCACGAAAGCAATGACATCTGCAGTACCTGAAGGTCCAGAAGGGATTCTGTATGTACATCTCTATATATATATATATATATATATGTACGCATACACACAGATCGATAGATAGATAAAGAGGTAAATAGTAAACAGCCATAGAAGATGGTCATTTGGGGAGGCATTTCATCTTCTGCGGACCGTCAGTATACCCTACTTGTACCTGCCCATAAGTTTATGCGAGTCTACACACATACCATGAGCTCCAAATAAGAGAGCCCCAAGTGCCTATCCGTACATTCCTGACCTTCGTGGCTGCCAGGTGGACACCAGCTTCATCCAGGTGGATGGTGACACAAGGGACATGCTGAAGGAGCGGGGCTCTTTAAACCTAGGTTCATCGTTTCTGCTCGAGTCAGAGCTTCAAGCTCTATGTTTCACACTACAGGAAGCAGAATGTCTTGAGTTGTACTCTGGATTTTTCTGGGAATGAAGGAAGGTCCTCAGTCTATATGACTTTGATGGGAGGCAAAGTACCACGGTTTTTTTTGGGTTATTTGTGTTCTTCGGTTACAAGCTTTACCATGTGACCCCACGAGTGGAAGAAATCAGGATCCCTCTCGTAGCAAGACCTATGAAGTTTCTTTAGGTACTCGTTGGATTAATCTGGGACCCTGGCCATAAGTTTAAACGCCGGACTTCTTCAAACTCGTGAACCCACGATCCCAAAGCCTGAACAACTGAAACTGCCACAAACCCCGAGCTCCAACCCTCGACCCTACGCCCTGAAACCACACACCCTGCACCGTAAGCTACATCTATTACTATTATTATTGTTATTATTATTATTACAATTATTACTGCTATCATTATTGCTGTTATTATTACTATTATTGTTACTATTATTGCGACTACTATTGTTACTAATTGATAGAGCCCAACATGGCCTGGGGGGGCGTCAGGAGATGGAAATGGACCGCCTGCCGAACATCACCGTCTCCACGACTTCCCTGGTGGGTATGACCATGGGCTTTTTGGCCGTTCTTAAAGGATCATGGGACTTAGTAACTAGGGTTATAATTAGGGTAACTATACTTATAACTACTTCTAACCCAAATTAAATTAAGGTACTTATAACCTTACTGACTTACTAAGTCCCATGATCCTGCAAGTTGAGTCGCCGTTGAGTTTGCGGGACTTAGGTCTCAGAGTTTATCATTGGCCGTTTGCACCGAACCAGAACAACAGGGATTAGATCTACAGGGCTTGTTCGACAGGATCGGCAAATTTTGACAAATAAAGACAAATAAAGACAAATTAAAGACAA
>BGNK01002916.1:6250-21061 GCA_003297005.1 Symbiodinium sp. clade A Y106
GTCGAGCTCGATCGTCAGTTGATCAGTGATTGAATTGTGGGAGCTGCCTTCTATGAAGTACTGTAAATCAAGCTGTTTTACTCGAAAAACACGGGCCCGTATTCCGACGCACCCTCTTTAAATAATTTAAAGAATTTAAGGAATTTAAAGAATTTAAAGAATTCAAGGAATTCAAAGAATTTAAGGAATCTTAAAATTTAAGGAATCTTAATAACGCAAAGAATTGAATCATTTTGAAGAATTTCAAGAATTGCTGCTTTAAAATTAATTAAAAGAATATAGTAGATCGGCTTTGACGTCAAATAATACATAAAGGTCCTACGTACATATATATATATATTTTTTTTTTCCCCCCCACACATACAGACAGCAAAGCACTGGTATTGCCGAATTCAGCGCTAGCATGCTGCAGGACTCCTTTGCTGAGAAGAAGTTCGGAGCACCCGTATGGACTGCTTCGAACTCAATGGCGAAATCCAATTGTTTCTGATTGTCCGGCAGTAAGCAAAGAAATTGGGGCGGTCTTCTACTTGGGGCTTAAGGTTTGGGATCTAGGGGTTAAGGGTGCAGGATTTCAGGTTTCGGTTTCAGGACTCTTCCTACTTTGCGAGGACGGCCTTCCCCCGGCGCCCTCGGCCAACGGTCATGAGCCGCTCTGCTACGCGGCTGCGCCTCCGCCTGGACCTCGGAGATCCGCTGCCGGACTTAATAATGATAATAGTCCCAGAGACTCCAACATCCCCTAATTCAGGAATATACCTTGAATCATAGTAGGATCCCTTTTTTGTTTTAAGGTTTTCCTTTAATGAAGGGATATTGGAGTCTCTGGGGTAGTTTCGTAGTATGTCTATATATTCTACCATTGACTCTGTATGGAATGAAGGGCATGCACGGGTTGTCATGGTTTCCTGTTTGCGATTATTTCTTTTTATATCTCTAGATTTCGGATTCGACAAGTTTTTCCGCAACAGCACTGATTTGGGATGGCGTGTTATGGTGTTAGTAGTGGCTTTAGTGATCAAGCGCACAGCGTGGCATCAAGGTATCCAAGTGTTTAGGGTCTTACAGGGACTTTTCGGCCTTTGTTTCTGGATTGATGAAGGGCAGCCTGTTTGGAGAGAAGGCAACTTGGTTATAAGTAGGGTAACTAGGTAGGGTAACCTGACTTATAACCCATTTAGGGGACTTTTTACCCACTTATAACTACCCATGGACCTCCAAGAAGGGACTTCGCATCCCATCCCAGCCTCGCTTTTCTTATTGACAAGCCACGACAACCATCTCACCAAGTCTACTACTATAGGAACCTGATTAAGAAACCTTGGGTCTTTATTAGGGTTCTTAACATGGATCCTAATATATTGGGGTTAAAGGGCCAGGGTTTCTTCATCAGGTTCCTACAATAACATAGTATGAGATTCACGAACAGTACTTCAGCATTCCATGCGGTGCTCTACCATGATATGGAATATAGCTCTTTCAGTGAACTGGACCGCTCTTTCAGTGCACTAGAACGCTTTTTCAGTGAATTGGAACGCTCTTTCAATGAACTGGCCACTGGTTTAGGGATTCAGGTCGGCTGTGGTTAGGTTAAATAGCCTAGGTTGGGGTAGGCTACTGGGTCAGGTTGTAGTAGGTAGGGTTGTGACAGGTTCGGTAGGTTGGGTTAGGTTGCGGTGGGTTGGTTAGGTTAGGGTAGGTTAGGTTGGGCTAGGTTGGGGTACGTTGGGTTAGAAGGGTAGATTGGGTTGGGCTGTGGTGGGCTGGCTTAGGTAGGTTAGGTTGGTGGGAGGTTGGGTTGTGGCAGGTTACATGTGCGGTGGGCTGGGTCAGGCTAGGTTAAGTTCGGGAGGAGGTTGTTGGGGTAGGTTGGGTTCGGTTAGGTTAGGTCGGGGGTAGGTTGGGTTGGGGCAGGTCAGTTAGGTTGGTTGAGGTTGGGTGAGGTGATGCTTGGGAATAGGTCGGTGTAGGTTGGGTCAGGTCGTTGGGTTGGGTTGTGGTGGGTTAGCTTTAGGTTAGGTTAGGTCGACTTGGGTTCGGGTCGGTTGGGTTGTGGTGGGTTGGCTTATGTAGGTTGGGGGGAGGTTGGGTTGTGACAGGTTAGGCAGGTTGGCAGGTTGGGTTAGGTTGCGGTGGGTTAGTTAGGTTAGGTTGGGGTAGTTGGGTTAGGTTAGGTTGGCTGCAGGGGCCAGGGTAGTTAGGGTAGGTTGAGGTAGGTCAGCTTGGGTCAGGTTGGGTTAGGTTTGGAAAGGGAAGCTGCGGGTCAAATTAGGTTCGGTTTGATTCGGTTTGATTAAATTACAGTAATTAGATTGGGTCGGGGAAGTTGACGACGAGGTTAGAGTAGGTTAGGTTGGCTGGTTGGGTAGGTTAGGTCAGGTTGGGTCAGGTTAGGTTGGGTTGTGGTCGTTCAGGGTCTTGTTCGTGAATGAAACATGCTGGGCCAGGGTTGGGGAGTGTAGGGAGTCTGGGAGCGGTCGGGTGGGGCTGGGGTAGGTTGGGTTAGATTGGGTGGAGATGGGGGGGGTGGGCCTTGAACTGTGAACTGGGCCCTGGTTCATTGAATTTGGGGGGTCAGTTCACTGAAAGAGCGTTTTCAATTCACCGATTTGGGTTCACTGAATATGCTGTTGTCCACCATGATACACTATCTGTGTGACCTAAGGTAAGGGGAGAGGACTCAGTGACAGTAATGTTTTTGCCAACTAGTTTATCATGCGATGGCAGAGCAACATCCGTGACATACCCGCAGTCTTCTGCGTTTCTTCTTCAAAGGATTCTGATGCACTACTGGCTTGATCTTATATATTATATCCTCCCTAGTGCGCAGGGCGGCTGCGGAATGCCGTTCGGAGGCCGCGCCGCCTCCCCCGTCGCGGTCGAAAACGACCGGGCTTGAGTGCTTATGCAGAGGGTGCCGAAAAAGCTGGTGTCCGAAAATCATATTTGCTTTGTGTCAGAGTGTGATCCTAATGTGTCCCAAAAGCCCGACTTTTTTCCTAAATGTTCTCTAGCTTAAGGGCTTTCTGCTTGAAGGCTGGGCTGGAAGATGTGATGGGCTGCTACTGATCATTTTCCGCGGTTCTTGTCGTAATGGTTGTATTGTTGTTGGTGTTAACTATTCCGTTGCTATGCTTGCTCATGCAGAGTTCTGACTGTGAATGCTCTCATTCTTAGATACGAGTATCTGTGGTTATTCGCTTGGTTTTCACAGTTGAACGTCGGTGCGTTCTTCTGTGGCTTCCTTTTTCTTCTTTCCTTCGTTTCTTGGACATTCGATCTTGCAATCCTCAGCTGCCACTCACGGCTCAAGCGCATTTTTATTGGTGCTTCGCTTCACTGAACTTCCGAGTAATTCCGGCCCAGCTGTCTGTGTTGGGCAGCAGTTCGGCGCGCTGATGTCGGCCTTGCCACACGCCGGTTGAGGTTAGTTCCGGCTTAGGGTTACGGTATTGAGGTTCAGGGTCGGAACATAGTGTTCGGGGGATAGGGTTCCCACTCGGGACTTGCACTGGGTGCGGGTTGCAGCCGAATATGACTTTCGACCTTGTTTGCTTTTGGGCATTCTGCTGCATTGCATACCTTCGCGAAGCAGCATGCTCGCGTCTAGTTACTAGATGTCGTCATACTGTCGTTGTAGCGATGAGACACCCCCTGCCAGCTGTTGTAGTATTTGTAGTAGCTGTGGCAGTAGCAGCAGCAGCAGCAGCAGTAGGAGTAGCAGTAGTCGGCATATGTCGTCATCGTCGTCGTATTCGTCGTCGTCGTCGTCGTAGTAGAATGAGTAGTTTTAGTTTTAGTAGTAGTAATAGTAATTAGTCGTCGTACTCGTAGTTGCAGTCGCAGTAGTAGCAGCTGTGCCAGCCAGTTCGGGTGGCAGCAGCAGTGATGGCAGACCTGTTGCAGTGGTAGTAGTCGTCGCACTGTGGTAGTAGCAGCAGTGGTAGGAGCAGCAGGAGCCATATTTTTCGCTGCTGCAGAAGCACATGTAGTAGTTCTTAGTTGTTACGCAGTTCCTCTGTAAAAGTGCTAGTTCGTAGTTGTTACGAAGTTCCTATACAAACAAGAGATGGTTTGTTTCGTGGTGTAGGTTTTCAAGACTCAGGAAGCTACTATCGCTGGCCGTGCTGCTCCTCAGCAACGTGCCTTGCTGAACACTGACTGCTGATGTTTGGGTATCGTGACGCTTCGTCGGTTTTCGTCTAGCTGTATAAACAGAACAGGCGACCCCGGACACTAAGACGGGGAGGTGTTCAGCGCGGGTACTTTTTTCACTTTCGACCACGGCCCGCCACGAGCACAGCTGCAGCCAGCAATGGGTTTAGGGTTTACGGGTTTAGGGTTTAGGTGTTTAGGGTTTAGTGTATTCACTAGTGGCGATGGACCATCAGAACTTCCAGCATCGACAAGTTGCGAACCAATGTAAGTAGTTGTTTGCGGGTGGTTACCGTGGTTGCCTGCTGTTTGTGTCTTCGTGTGGGTGCTGATGTTACCATGAATTCTATCACTGCTGTTTGGCCACAGTGATGCTGGTGCTTTCCTTGTCGTCTGTTGATGGTTGGAGTGACCATTGTAGTGGTGGTGCTGCTGGCCTGTGGCTGTTGCTGGCGGTGGAGAAATTGCCAGCAGAGTTGACAGCAAAGGTACCACAGTTTAGGGTTTGGGGTACAGTTCTCACCGACAGCCTGCTTGTGCCTGTAGTTTTGCATGCATGCGGGCCTAACTGTGCACCTGTGTACTAGTAGCAGTCGGTTGCCCCACTCCCTGCACATCCAAAGCAGTCACGTTTCATGTGTACGGCTGCCTAGGGTGCTCAGAAAGAGAACCCTGAACTCGAGAACCACGGGGGACCAGGAAACCCTCAACCCAAAGCCCAAAACCGTAAACCCTGAACCTGAACCATAGACTAATGATATGCTGTGAAATCCAGAATCCAACCGAGGCGCAAGCAGCTCCTGCGTGCGAGGCGGACGACTCGGCTCTTCTCCAGGAGCTACTGTCGGGCTCGGAAGAAGCCTTTCTTCAGGGGTTTCTCCAAGGGATCCTGTAAGGGTCCTTTTGGGGGTTCCTATACGGCTAAGGGCATAGGGTATCGTGGGCGGAATAAGGGTAGGGTATAGGGATGAATAGTTACGCATATTATTGATTCAGGCATAGCGGGTTTCGGTTCCTTTGTGGAGCTATAGTACAGTGCCGCAGAACCCTGTGTCCCTGGAATAGTTGTTCAGTCTGTTTTGATTTTGTGGGGTCTAGGGTTCGTGACAAGAAGCTTGGATGGTTTAATAGGGGCCTTAATGATGAGAATATGGTTTGGAGGTATACTATAGTTACTATACTGTAATTAGAATGTAAGAAGGAACCCCCAAAACCCTGGTCTAATTATTAAGCCCCCTACATTGGGGGGTTAAGTGTTTACTTCAGGGTCCCAAAGGCTGAGGGTAAGAACTCGCATTGATGCTTGAGCTTCCCGCTTCATGATGAGATGTTGGGTCCCCTGTGACGAGAATGAAAGGCCCAAGCTCTTGGGATTTTGCACATGATTTGAGTGGCATCGGGACCAGCTGTATTGTGGAAACAGCAATGACAGTTTTCGTTGTCGTAGATATGGCACCCAGAAGCATGACTTGATGCTTCCACTCTGAAACCCAACTGCAGCGACTTCTGCAATCGGCACATCACGGCTGATTTCGTGCATGTGCAGGCTGCCAAGCCTGTCTAGTCCGTTTGCTTTAGTACTGATGATGGACGTCCAAGCCCAAAAGCCGCACAACGACCTGAATCCCAAAGTAACGAAGGCTTCATTTCCATACCCTGAACCGTCTTTGTTTAATATGAGCGTCCACGCTTTAATCTTTGCGAAACCTTGCTAGTAGCCCTCACCGCCTTCTCTGTCCAGTTCTTTGGAAATAATTAGGGTTCCTGGCTGGGAAGCAGAGCCCAGCTGCAAAAAGGAGTATTTGGGTAGTCATAAGTGGGTTCTAAGTCCCTTAACATGGGTTAGAAGTATTGTTACCCTAATTGTATCCCCGACTGATACCTACCCATGAGCTTCCAACTACGCGCGAAATGCGTCGATTGCTTCGAAGGAGAAGACGCTTTCACATGTCACCCTGGGAGAGAGCACGCATCTTGATCGACGATGGTGGGAGCATAAGGAGATGAATCAGAATGAAATGAGGGTCAGTCCAGGCCTCTGCCGGGCTTCCGTGGCTTGTATTTCGTTCAAAAATGCAAGATCTAGGTTTTAGAATCGAGGCATGAGCCTTGTTAAGTCTGTTAGGTTGCCGGGCCAAAGCGAAGTACTCAGGCTGTAGTG
Source organism: Symbiodinium sp. clade A Y106 (assembly GCA_003297005.1). Lineage (NCBI taxonomy): Eukaryota > Dinophyceae > Suessiales > Symbiodiniaceae > Symbiodinium > Symbiodinium sp. clade A. The sequence continues at coordinate 12,567 of BGNK01002916.1, forward strand.
GCTCCCCATTTTCGGATGCGGCCACGGTCAACTGATGTTCCTTCTCGTTTCCCCGCAAGCTGAACCTCACCAGCTTTCTGGGGGGTCGTTCGAGATTGGGATACTCTACGTGAGTCTTGTTGTCTGCCGCTTCGCTCTGGATTTACAGCGCCTGAGGGGGTGTTGGAAACTCAGTAACTAGGCTCCCCTTCAGGGTTTCGGGTTTGGGGCTTGGAGTTTAGGGTTTAGTGTTTAGGGTGTGGGGTTTAGTGTTACGAGAAAAAGTCAGGTATGGCAATCGTAGTGTATTCGCGAAAGCAAGGATCCGAGCAGGTACCATAACTTCGACCCTAAACCCGACCCCGAACTATCCGCCGGTCTTTGCTTTGGACGGCCTTAGAATAGGCGTTTCGGGTGCACTACGATGTAAACATCGCACGGACTCCAAAATAGTATTATTCGTTATTCAGACTGCTCTATTCTACTCATAGAGCCAGCAAGAGTCTCAGACTGAGCCTGCGCTGAACATGCTGAGCACGGGGGCATCTTCATGATGTTCAGTTTTGGACTCGGTTACCTTGCAAGGGCCCCGGAGTCCAGAGATCATGTCGCACGCACCCCAATCGTATTTCGGGAAACCCTATGTTTAACATTTGCCGACCAGTCAAAGTACTTCGAACCCGAGACCTCGTCTGGCTTGTCCGAGTTGCGAGAGCGTAAGCTTAACATTAAACCGTTAAGCCCCAAACTTTTAAAAGATCCCCAAGAACTTGAAACCCACAGCCAGAAACCCTACAGCCCTACAGTCTTGAACCTCGCCAGGAAAGTCAGAGTGTGAGTACTGAAATCTGAGGCAGGCAAAGGCCAACGCCAAGATCCCGGATCTGTCGGCATTGAAGGATGCCTTTGGAAGTGTCGTGGACAAGGCCTGCAAGCGTAGTGGGGCTTGCATCTTACCTTTGGTTAGTAGGGAATGGTGGAATGGGGTACAATTATAACTACTATTACTACCATTCTTCCATTCCCTACTAACCAAAGGTAGGGCATTGGGAGGAAGAGGGCAACCCGCATTAGGGCGCAAAGTTGCATCGGATCATGTTCCAATCCTCACAAAGTGAGCGAGTACGATTAGCTTGCGGTCAGCTTTCTGATCGTTTGCAGGCTGGCTTCTGTGAAGCTGCCAGTCTAGGGTGATGTTTAGGGTTATAAGTCTTGGGTTTGGGCGGTATATTTATATATAAGTATATATATATTTTGTTTCTATATTTCTTAGTTTAATGTAGTTATATATTTACCGTTTAAAATGCCTTATTGTGTGCAGCGTCTAATGGCGTCTGGAGCTCAGGGGCTTGGGGTCGTCGCTAGCAGCACCGCTTGAAGTTCACGCCTATGCCGAATTGTGAACCGCATCTGGCCGGAGACCTACTTGGAGGATTCATGGGACTTAGTAGCTCAGGTTGTAAATCAGGTAACTATACTTATAACCCCCTCATGCGAGTTATGGTCTTACTTTCTAAGTCCCATGATCCTCCAAGTAGAACAGCAGCATCTTCTGTGAGAAACTATGTGCCTGGCATCTCGGACTTGCATACTGCGTGTGCCAGTGGGAACCGGCATATTGTCATTACTTACCTTTGGTTAGTAGGGAATGGAGGAATGGGGTACGATTATAACTACTATTACTACCATTCTTCCATTCCCTACTAACCAAAGGTAGGATTAAGGCAGTCGTACTTAGCATTGTACAATTTAACGGGTTAAGGCTCCGTGGGATTGAGGAGTGACGTGTTGGTTCAGGTTTCGAGGTTTTAGGCATGAGGCCACGGCTGTGAACAGGCCCGAGAACCTTTGGCCACTGGCCCCACTGCAATTCTCCCAGAGCTGCTCATGTAGAGGTTGCAGACTTCGCCAACAAGGGCGTGGAGCAAGTCACGGACAAGCTCGGCCTCTTGTAGCAAACAGGAACTTGTTTGCAGGGACACCGAAACCCTATTCTTACGTGTTACTTTTACCCTTAAGGATGTGTAGCAGGTTTTTGCTATGCACTCTCTCGGTGAATACTTTGTGGCGACTTGAACGGCAATAGTGGTTAACGAGTGTTTAAGGTGTAGCTTGGGTGCAGTCCAGGAGGGAAAAATGTTCTCCTAAACCGTACACCCGAACCCTGAACCAAAAACCCGAACCCAAGATGGGTCGAATGTTGTGATTCTAAGCCCTGTGTAGCGTCTCCGTGAACGACGAGTTTTGCAATCTCAGGGCAGTTCTTACACATCTCATGATGCCAACTGCCAGCATAAATACCAAAGCTGCGCGTTTTGCAATGCTTAGTGGCTGCGGCAGGGTGCTAATCAGTCGGCGGATGATGATATCATATCTGTCTGCGGTTCACGAAGTTAAAAATGTACAATGCTATAGCCTTGACTGTTGCGACCATTGTGACAGAATTGCTTCTACAGCGGGCCAAAACCCTAAGCCCTAAACCCAAACCCCAAAACACTGTTTTAAGTTTCATTGCGTAAATCCTTGTCGATCTGTGGGCGATCGCCGCAACAAAAGCAGCAGGAGCTTTAGGAAGAGCATTGTAATACAAGGGCCTTAATTACCTACACTATCTTGGGGGTTCCTTAGTAATTATAGCTGTAGTATAGTATGCCCAAAACTCTATTCTAATTATTGAGGCCGCCATATTAAATGTAGTCAGAAGTATGGCCCGGGGTGGACCCTAAACGCCCAAAACAAGGCACCGTCCTGGGGGAAGCAGACAAGGGAGTCTTGGAGATGGCCAAGAAGTGCAATGCATCCTTGAAGGCACTGACATACGAATGTTGTGTGGTGTAGTGTTCACGGTTTTGGGTTCACGGCCTGGGTTCGGGGAACCCTAAACCCTAAACTACCCTAAACCCCTGGGGTCGTTTGGAGCCTCTGACAGTGGGGCTGAGTGTTTCTTGGCTTCTTGCAAGTAGCTGCGCGAGAGGCCTTTGGCAGATAGGCACAGATAAGGGTCCATTCAAGGGATTTATAGGGCTACTATACGGGTTCCTTTAAGGGGTTTCCTAGGTCGGCCTAGGGGATGTTGTGTTCTTCCTTGATTGGGCTTAAGAGGATTAGGGCATGTAGCAATGAGGTGCAACTTTGGGACTGAAGTTCTCTACTCGAGAGTTGAGATGCGGTGGTGAAGTCTCGTTTCAGGGTTTAGGATTTGTGGTTTAGGGTTTAGGGTTTAGGGGTTCAGGGTTTAGGGTTTAGGGTTTAGGGTCACTACTTAGTTAGGTTTTCGAGGTTGTCTCTCATTGACCAGAATGAACTCCAGAACCTTGTGCTAGATGGCTTTACCTCGTGCTTTGCCTTGCGCTGCTTGGCTGAAGGATGTCAAATCTCGTAAGCTCGGGTGGTTTCGTGTCCGGGCAGGAAGTATCCTGGCTGAGAAGCTTTCTAAGAGGAAAGCCTTCAAGACACTGTTCAACTGTCATAGCGCTGCTGGTCGGAGGCTTGTGAGCCTACGTGAATCTGCCGTAGACCATGCTTTCCGACAGTTTTGCATTTCTTTGTCTTATTTCCGTAATTTGCACAAGTGCAGTCTCTTGTTGATAGTAGAAGACCCGCGTCCCAAGATTCGCCGGAGGCTTTCGACGATGCTGCGGATCTGAACGCCTCAGTCGGCGAGAACATCACGAGGCCAAACCCCGAAACCTTCAAAGAGCCCTGAACCCCAAGCCTGGAGCCCTAAGCGTGAAACCCTAAACCCTAAACCCCTAAACCCTAGACCCCTAAACCCTAGACCCTGTCAACCCTGAAAAGGCCCTTTTAATGCCCTGACCCCCTCAGCAGCTCAAGCACCCCATGAGGTTGAAGACGCTCGTGGGTTCCACCCTTGGGAAGCTGGGCCCTCTCTACGACAGCACCTCCAAGCAGGTCGGGCCTTGTGGGGTTTAGAGTTTGGGGCTTGTGGGTTTTGGGGTTCACGGTTTGGGATTTGGGGGTTTGAGGGGACTTCGGGGTGCATGCCTGCAAGCTCCAACATTTAGGGTTCGGGCTCCTGATCAGGGATGAACTAAACCAGAACTAAGACTTAAGAGATTCTATCCTACCGTTATCGTCCCTAACATGGCACTGTGTACCACAACGCATCACAATCTACTGATATACGGCAGCCGAATTCACGGAACCAAACACGGCCCCCAGCAAGAGTTGGCCTGTGGATGCTCTATGGTACTGTAGACGCCTGCTGAATAAACCAACTTTCTCGGCAAGGGTCTGAATACAAGGATCCCCAATACACTCCTTATGAGTACAGGTCGGTTGATGAATCGGGGGTTGACTGAAAATCTCGAGTGCTAAACCCATATATGGGGTGTTGGAATAGTTAGTTAAGTTGCCAAATTCCATTCCTCAGAGTCTCTGTGTCATTACAATATGTATTAAAACTTATCACTAAGCCATCCTGAGACCCATTCTAAACATTCAGCCCCCACATAAAACCATAGCCTTTCATCCGCGATCTCTGAAGGTGTCCAGCGGTTTCGACACGGCGAAGCACCCTGGCCCGTGGATACGTTTAGGGCGTACGGGGTGGCATGAACCCCTGCGATTACAAGTTCGCCCTGCATACATAGCAATATCTTCTTACTGTAGTCTCTATATACCTATATTTCCATATCCCCCACAACTCTGACAGGCTTATAAGGCCCCTATATCAGGGCTCAGGGACTTGAAACATGTGTTTTTAATGTGCTGTAGCGTGGCACCTCATTATAATTATAGCATAATGGGCCCCAAAACCCTATTCCAATTATTCAGGCCCTTATATTAGGTGCAACCGTTAGCTGCGCTGCTCAGTCTTTAGAGAATTCACTTCGGGCCTAGGCACAACTTCGGCTTGAGCCTTAATTAAACCTTAAACAAGATTCCAGGACTCTTCTCAAACCCATCGGCTTGGATGATGAAGCCGAAAAGCTTGGCAAGTGCGCAAGGGCCTCAGAGCGGAGTGGTCCCTGAACCTAAACTGGACCTAAACCCTAAAGTAAAATCTCCCAGCCTTAAGCCATAAAATAAATAACCTCCAACATCCGACATCTTTAAAGTCTAAGCCCTGAGAAGCCCCGCCTGACCTCGTTGAGCGCGAGTGCTTAGAATTCCCGGGGGTTGTGTGGGGTCTTCAAGGACTGTAGAGCAGAGGTGGATCTTGCTATCCGCGATGAGACAGGCTCAAGAGCTTCCAGATGATGCCCTGAATGCTGAATCCTACAATGCAGGACCTGATGGTTTAGGGTCGAGAGTTGAAAGTTCAGGGTTGAGGACCTGCATCAGCCAAAGGGTATGCAAACACAAAACCTGAATTCAACGTGCTTGTGGTCGTGTTGCTGCACGCTCAGCCGCTTCAAAAGATGTGACAGCCAAACCATCTTGGTGACGAAACAGGGTGGTTGGACCGGCGTGTGCTCGCCGAACACGAATGTCTGCAAGCATCAGCTGGGTGTGCACATCGCCTTACTTGCTTGCCTTACTTCGTGGAGCTGGTGTTGGCAGCGCATTCCGCAGACTTCTTTCTAATTTGATGCAAGCTTCGTGACCGCAGGCTTGCCTGAGAAATGTGAGCGCTGCAGATGGCATGGAAGCCATTGATGTTATAACAGAATCAGTGAAAGACGCTCGAACTGTGCGTTCTGATATTCTAATCCTTGTGCTACGTCGCAATGGTATTCTAAAACCTAAGCAAAATGCAAACGCTGAACCCCTAAACCCTGAGCCCTGAACCCTGAACACCCAAACGATCAAAGCCCCAAAACCAATGTCGTTTGTGTTTGATGTAGCTAGCTCTTGCCTCGACAAGATAAGGAAGCCCTAAACTGTAAACCTTACATCCAAAGCCCGAATTCTTAATTAAACCCCAAAGCTCTAATATTTCCAAATCCCTTACCGCAAACTCCTAAACCTTAAGCCCGAAACCCTAAACCCTAAGCCCCTGAACCTTAGCTCGTACTCGCTATTCACCCAAGACACCCTGCAATGCGGGCCTCGTCCTTGCTAAGTAGGAGGGAAAAAAGCCCCTGAACTCGAGACCCTAAATGAAGGCCGAATCAGCAGCCGACCACTTGTCCACTCTGAAGGATGAAGGGCACACGGGCACTCTGGTGGTTTCAGGGGGTGGTAAATGTAGGAACCTGATTAAGAAACCTTGGGCCTTTATCAGGGTGCCTTATATGAATCCTACTATTTCGGGGTTATAGGCGCAGGGTTTCTTAATCAGGTTCCTACATTAGGTTTGAGGGTTCTGCAAGGGTTCTACGAGGGTTGCAAGGCTGAGGCTTTAAGGCCTGGGCAACGTCAGAGACCTATGTGCTAAAAACAGTTCAGGGATTTCCAACAATTCGATAGCAAGGTGTGTCATGCGCGTTTGATGTTCAGACTGACTCCCTATTGGCACAAAACTTATTGTTACCCTAAACCCTAAACCCTGACTCCGGGTTTCCGTAGATCTCTTTTTCGGAGCTGGTTTCGATCATTGAAATCTCCTGTTCGATGTCCAGGACCCCAAACCCCGAATCCTAAGCTCTGAACTTCTCTAAACCCTACAGTCTATGCTTTCGGAGAATGCAGTTCAGGTGTTCTTGTGCGTTTCGAAGTCGTGGTTGCGAGCTCGCTGCAGCATGCGCACTCCTCCTGGTGAGGTATATGGAAGGCTGAGGAAGGCACACATATTCCTCAGACCTTCTCGAGAAGAGCATAGAATAACACCCCCGAAACATTGTTCCAGCTATAAGGGTCCCGATGCTAAGCCCTAGACTCTAAGCCCTGGGTCGAGGGTTGAGGGTTGTGGGGTTTCGGCGGGGATCCTTTCTGTTTTCCTCGTTGCGAATGTGTGCACAGCTCCGTCATCAATGTAGAAGACCCAGCCCAGACCTTCGAAGCCGCAGCCGAAAACCCTAAATGCTCAGAGCAACAGTCTGTTTGTGACTGTTGACTTCCTGTTTCACTGAGCCTTAAAGCTGTCTGAGTGCAGAAGCGTGTCCAACCGGAGTTTTTCCTCACGAGTTTTCAGCTTCCAGCTTCTCTCGGAAAAGGTCGCCGCCGAGTATCCGAAAATACACCAGAAACCTTGCAAGTTCGATTTGTGTGCTCTACCGAAGCTCGAACAGACCGTCATCTTTCCGTTCCTTTAGGGTTTTGATTTCGGTGGCTGTAGGACTGTAGAGTGTGAGTTTGGGCTCGGGGGTTTAGCCTCTGATTGGAGCTTTGAGCCTTAAACCTCTGAACCTCTAAACCCTTAGCCCAGAAACCCCTAAACCCCTTCAGTTCTAAAGCCCTGAACACTCAGATACCCGAAGTGGACCAGGAGAAGGCAGCAGCTGCACTAGGAGAGCTCCAGGAGGCCTGGGTTGTCCACACCAGAGGCCTTGCGTCGACAGTTTAAAGCTTACGAGGTTCCCTAGTTGGAGGTTCACGGGTAGGTATATGTGGGGTCATAAGCAGGGTAATGAGACCAATTTCATTTATAATTGACCCCTTCCAGGGGACTTCTGACCCCATTTATAGCTACCCATGAATCTCCAATCAAACCATTCACTTGCTCTGCAAGGTCACAGAGGATACCCTGGATCCGGCACTGGCCTCTTGGCTGCCTTTGGGCTGGGTTGCATGGATCTGTTTGCTTTAGATGTGTAGGATGTGCATGTAGGCATGCACAAGGTATCCGTAAATGACAAGAAGTGATTATGTAATTCAAAGCCAAAGCGAATCTGTGTTAAACGGCAAAAGACTCAGCTGGGAAGCAGCGCTCGAAGCTAAGCTAGCCTCTCAGCGAAAATCCCAAACGGCGACGGCTCCAGTCAGATTTTCCTCACCGCACGCGAATCTCAGCGGGCCTGAAGCAGGCAAAAGACCTGGAGGGGTGACTTCAAAGCCATGGTGGCATCGTGGCATTTCCTTGGGCTCGCCCTGCCAGCAGCAGCGCAGGTGAATCGATCCTCTCATTTTCTGAGCAGGCAGAGTGTGGATGTGAGCTCCAACGGCGTACGCTGTGGTGGGCTCGATTTGCCGGAGAATGCAGGGTGCAAGCAAGTGGTGGAGTGGGCTGCTGGTGGGGGCAAGTGGGACAGCTCAGCAGGGGGCTGGTACCGCAGCATGCCGACGATCACCGGTGTGAGCCACGAGCAGGGCAACTTGCAGGATTTCCAGCGGCTCTACTACTGCTCACCGCCCGGGACTCCTGCTGTGGCCTGCCCCCGTGCACGGGTTGCAGCAATCCACCTTGCAGCGACTGCTTCGCCGGCAACCAGCTCTATGCCAGCCATCGTCCTGGTTGCGATGGGAATGACAAGGGTGTTGGATGCGTTCCCCCGAAGAGCGCCTTGGGCTACAAGGGCCAGCACTGGCCCACGACGGTTATCCATGGCACTCTGCAACAGCGGAGTTGCACTGGTGGTGATAAAAAGCCTCTGTTAGCTGATGCCCTAGGCTGGTAGAGATTGGGCTCCTTGCTGTTGTCTGTTATACAAGCTCGCTGAGAGCTCACACAG
>BGNK01002916.1:21068-86994 GCA_003297005.1 Symbiodinium sp. clade A Y106
CCAATGGCTCGCAATCGGATCTCAAGAGGGGCCCCTGCTGTGAACATGAAAGGCATCAGAACCAACACATCAAACACAGCATCCTAACTGACAAGACTCAGTAGAGCACACCTGTTGCACCAGTCCTAAAAACTTTCTTGGTTCTTGATGACCTTTCTTGCTGGTGGCTCGTTTGAGCTGAGTCACAGCATCAAGGCCTTGTTTCTTGGCTTTCTTAGCCGAAATGATGTAGTCAGGATTGAACCTGAGCATCCACACGCCTGTGCGCAGAAACTGTACAAGGCTGCGCCTACACTCCGAAGCACGTTTCGTAAGAGCATCCGAAAGATTGAAGTCGCTCGCCAGCCAGATCAGTTTAGTGCGCACGCGGCGCATTCCCTCCTTGAGCTGGTGACCCTGAATGGCTGCTCTCGCATTGGACAGCCTTAAGTCTGGTCCTTCATGGCGAACAACTGCGTCGTAGCCGCCCTTACTGTCTGTGCCTAGGATGCCAGGTACGTGTGAGGCTGCATCTTCTGCACCCTTTAGAAAATCATGCCCTTTGTCCACGGTAGCTCCGTGGAGTTCGGCCCAAATGAGGCGTGTCTTGAAGTTGAGGTCCTCTGCCTCAACCATGGCCTGGACTTCCGCATCCGTGGACCCGATCGCCACTCGCTGGAGTTTCCACGTCTTCCAACCCAAAAGCACCAGTATGCCCGGCACGCCTTGCGCGTGTGAGGGTCCACCAATGAAGGTCAGAAGTCCACCCGTGGATCCGCCCTTCGGTCGATTGTTGTGCGCTTGATCTCCAAGCGTCACCACATGTATGTCCTGCCAGTGGTGGGCATCCTTGATGGGCTTGAATCGAAGCCGCATCGGCTCAGACCGCACCTCATCGGTCAGCTGCTGAATTTCCTTAGCCAGAGCAAAGGTCGGGCGACTAGCCAGGTCTGACAGGATCAAATTGCAGCGTGCACAGATGAGGGGTTGAGTTTGCACTGCCACCCACTGCAGACTGCCCAAAGCAGCCCTGCACTGAGACACCTCTCGATCACTGAGAGGGTCCTCACTACTTCTTCCCCGGGCCGACGCGAGAGGAAAGTCAGGAATGGCCTCGATGTACTGGTCCTGGTTCACTTCAATCACGTTGCCATCGTCAGGGTGGTGGGAGGATATGATGTCGGTTCCAGCATGACGGTAGGAACCACGCTTTATTGTCCCCCACTTGTAGGCCTTGTCGATCTTGTCTCTGATCTCCAGCCACTTAGAATTTTCCAAGTCGCCGGCCCGATTGAAATCATCCACATGTCCACCCATCATCCCAATGGTTCGATAGCGATCACGATGATTTCGAGGGTTTGGGTTGGGCTCGGTCCATATCCACATGCAAGGATCCGAAAGGATCTTCGTAGCACCGAGTTCCGTGAACGTGGCATGTAGGTCCAGCCACAACCCCCGCGGAGCCGTAGTAGACCCGTAGAAATCTTTGAGCACTCGGAGTAGTTGGCTATCGCCAACTCCCAGGGCCTGACGAAGCTCTGTCACGCCCTGAGTCCAGATCCGCATCTCCTCTTTCGGTGCAGTCTGAAGGAATGCAGTGGAAAGATCAAGTCCCTCCAAAGTCCAGTTGTTCTGCACCGCCATCTGGTACGCTAGGTTGCGGGTCAGCACCGATTGCACAGGAGCGCTTGAGTTGAAGCCTTCACGAAGTAGATCGGGATGTTGATACCCGAGGAGAACGATGCGGGCCTTCGCCTTCTTTGTCGCCGACGCATCAATAGTGGTATCCTTCTTGGTGGCCAGCTCCTGTTGAGCCTCCGCCCATTCCTCTTCCGGGATGGGTTTCCAAGTCAAGACCCAGCGGCACTTCATGATACGGCCGCTGTCCCTCGCTTCCTTTTCCTCCTCAGCATCTGCGCACTTGCGCACAGCAGCCTGTTGGATGAAGCTGGTCACCTCCTTGGTCTTAGCTCGACTGAACAACTTCTTGTGAGCATCACTCAGTTGCTCCCATCGCACTTCGCAGTCACGCATCTTGCCGACCAAGTACGCCGATGGCGAGCGTAAGAACTTCTTCATCTGACGATTGCTTGTGAGCTGTAGATCGATCTCCATCACGTAGCAGTAGTCACATTCTTGAAGAGCGGCATGCAGGGTCAGGTCCTCTTCAAAGTCTTCTGTACGAGCCTTCTTGGAAGTACTTGAAGTAGCTGTGGTGGTCACAGCCTCACGTTTTGGGGCTGCTTGACGCTCCATGGCCTCCAAGTCGCGATCGAATTCCTTGGCCCACTCAGAACGAGTGCCAGAAACTCCAAGTTCTCCTTCCCCTTCACTGGGGCTGTAGTCCAGATCCTCGTCGTAGTCGTTGACAGGCTCCACCGGTGGCGGTCGGGCGACAGTCTGTTGCTCCGATTGTTTCCTTCGAAGCCGTTTAGATGGCACCCAGGTGTGATCATCTGGCTCTGCGGGAAGATCGGGGTGGTGATCATCCGGATCGTCACCAGGCGGTATTTGCTCAGATAGATCAGTGTACTCCTTGCTGGGAATCACGTCTCTCAGAGACTTCCACCTTGTGGGTTCTCATCAGTCTGCAAATGGTGCCAGGCTCTTTCCTGTTCTGTCACCGGCCTGACAGAGTGAGCAGCACAGCGATAAAGTTTGCCACCAATGACGACCCAAATAATGTGACGTCGAGGATCGCCAGCATCCTGATGAGGAACTGTTTCCTGTAGAACTACACGTCCCGGACCAATCCAGTGGTACCTGCCCGCTTTCTTGGAACCGCCACGACGGCCTCGATGAACTTCCAGAGGTAGCGCTCGCCGCCACACCTTGACCAGGTCGGTGGCCTGAAAGGTCCTTAAGGGTTGCCGCGTGATCGAATTCTTAAGCTTGGACAACACGCGCTGGGCTCTGACCTCCTTGGCTCTCTGCTCGGCTTCATCTCGTAGAGTCAACAGTCGACTGAACTCCGCGAAGGGGGCGTCATCACGTAGCTGAGCCATGGTGACTTCATCCTCGTCGGTGAAAGAGAACTGCTTGCCATAGGCCCACTGATAGGAGGAGAAGCCCTTGACAAAGGAGGTCTGATTCAGGGCTCCAGTGGCCAGTGCCAGGCAAGTCTCCGGAAGAAGAGCGGCATTCTCAAGCTGAATCTTCTCCATCACCTCCTTCACATCCTGCACAGTGGACTCGGCGATGCCATGTGCCCATGCTTCAGCTTCAGCTGATGGAGCAAGCCAGATGTTCACGCTCGAACAAAAGTCCTGGAAGTGCTTTGAGGTGAAGGACTTAGCATTGTCAGGGATGAGGATCTCAGGCTTGGGCTTGTCACTCAGCCACCGCTTGGAAAACGCCTCCACCAGCTGCATGCCCGTCTCGCTCCTCATCTCGGAAATCCCCAGTCGGAACAGAGGCTCAGCGACCCTGAGCTTTGTAGCTGCATCCACGAATACCACGAACTTCAACTTGCACTTGTGAGCAACGCTTGTCCATTCCCCAACATCAGCCACAACTTGCTGCCAGGCACACGGGAGGGGCCTGGTGGACAAAGGAGGTATCTGCTTAGAAGAGAGTCCACCGGGTTTCACAGCATCACAATGGGGACATGAGAACTTCATGGCCGCCTCCACCATCCACTTTGGCTTCCCAGCTTCCTTGACGATGCGGGAAAGCTGATAATTCGAGGGATGACCAGCCGCCGAATGGAACCGCCTCAGTTTCCGATCCCAATTCTTGCGCTCCTCTTCAGTAGGCTCGTCCCTGTCAGACGGGATCGCATTGTTATTCGGAGGCTCGGGCTCGATTTCCGGGACCTCTTCACCCTCAGCCTCCTCTGCCGCAAAGTTGTAGGCCTCGGCTGGCGTGCCAAAGTGGCGAAGGGGGAAAAGGTGATCACGCCAAGCCTGTGCGACAGACTTGGCAAACCGCCAAGGATAGTCCAATCTCCCTTTGGACTCCATCACTGGAACCTCAACATGGGTATGCTCTTGAACACACACCTTGGTCTTGAAGAGACTGTGAAACCGAGGGCAAGTGGTCTTGATAAGCCACCTCTTTTTGATGAAATCACCCCTCTCGCCCTCACGCAGGCCATAACGGCAGCCATCAACCCTGCAGGCAAGCCAGTCCTTGTTACGCTGCCACACAGCCTTCTCGAGGTCGCGCATTGCCGGTTCCTTCCACCCAAGACTCTCCACAGGCCACTCCCAGAAAATCTCCAGGAGAGAGTTGCGGCCCAGGGCCCATGTGAGGAAGGAGCACATCCGGCGAAGCATGGTGCGTTCGTGACGCCGTCGGCTCTCCAAATTCTGGCGAGTCTGCCAGGTCCCATGAGAAAGATGCCCCCAAGGTTGCCAACGATCACTCCGTGGAGAAAACCAAATCCTTCGTGGCCGGTGCTGCTCGAACAGCGTCTTCAAAGCCGGGTACGTTTCCTCCTTGTAGAGGTCATAGCCGTTAACATGGTTAATCCTCAGAGTCCCGAGTCCCTCCGATTGGCATGCCGTAGTCAGCATAGACGTCATGCTGCAGCCAACCTCCCAAACGCTGCATTGGTGACGTTCCGTGGCCAGTGCCTGCAGCTCGCCTCGATAGACGTTGGTGAGGATCGCCACCATCGCCATGGCACCTGCCGCCACCCTTTTTGGAAAGGTCGGTCTCACTGCTGGTCGGGCGACCCTGTCACTGACCAGCTCGTCGCTGACGAAATCGGTGATGGTCTCCCGGGTGGTCCGTCCTCCATGTCCACCAGGTTCGGATTCATCAGCGCACCTTCCTCGGATGGGCTCGGCTCCTTGTACCCGCCTTTCAAGGCTGGTGTCATCGATGGTCTCGCTGTGGTCAACGAAGTGGACTTGCTTGGCGCCGCCGGCGCGGTCGCCGGTGCCTTCTTGCGATCGAACTTCTGGATCAGCTGGTGGTAGCGGTTGCGCGCATACTCCAGGTCGATCGCCACTTTCACCATCTCGCCCTCCGGCTGTACATCCCCAATGTCCTCGTGGAGCCGCGCGAGGGCCTTCCGGATGGTGGGGAAGTTCTCGGTCTTGCTGTCGGAGCCTGGGGCGCCTTCCCGCGGAACATAGGACACCCTGTAGCAGCAAACGGCGCAATGCTTCCACAGGGCGTACTTGTTGTTCCCCACCGTTAGCTCCGGATGCTCGCCGAAGCATGGCCACTGCGTCTTTAAGGCCCGGGGGTCCCGAGTATCGGGTCCCACTGCCCTCTCGTAGTCCAGCTCCGGAAGTGCCGAGGACTTCTTTGGAGCCATCGCGGTCCGCAAAGGAGTTGTTGACGATATGAGGAGAGGGTCTAGGCTGCCCGCTCATCCTCGAGCTTGAGAAGTCTGAGGAGGACGAGCTCGCATTCACGTGCTTCTGCAACATATTGTTCATCATGCACTTGCGGAAAGCTGCACTTGCTTCACCATCGGTTCCCTGTTCTACAGTAGCACCCAACATCTCAATTCCATACATGAAGTGAAGAGGAAAGTCCTCATCCGTGCCCGGCAAAGGATAAAGTTCACTGGAATGCTCTGCGGGAAACCACGGCTGCTTCACAACTACCGAACAGTGCCCTGTCTTGCAAGTCTGGCCTCCAGTGAGATAGGTGGCCACGTCCATGATGTAGTGACCTTTCGCGTTGGTAGGCAAATAACGTGCTTCCTCAGGTGGTAGCTCACGCTTGTTAGCTATATCAGCCGCATTCAGGTAGGAACCGTCATTAAAGTCAATGATCATGCCTGCACCTTCGGGACCAATGTGACTCATGCCTACCAAAATAGGTACCAGCATGTGAGGACGAAACCAAGGCTCAACATATTCTGGAGGATTTGGCAGGGCATATACACCAAAGAGCTTCTCATAGCCACTAGCTTTGGAAGAAAGGGTCACATGGTATAGCGCACGACCCCAAGCCCCAGAGCCATACCTGAAATACGGGCGACGAGACTGATCGATAGTGATCGTGGCTCCCTGGTCCTGCTCAACGACGGATGCAATGAGCCTCTGAACACTGGCCTCCGGACCTGCCGAGGCTGTTGCTCCACAGTCCAAAAGACCCGAAGATGGAGAAACAGCGTCCTTCTCCTGGGACGCATAGCAGCTCAAACTGAAGTCTCCCTCCGTGCCGAGCATCTCCAAGCCATAGGCGTTCACCCCTGGCATCATCCGTGGCTGCTTGCCACCCTTGCCCTTGTTCATTGGTCCCTTGCCAACAAGCCCGAAATGGCCCTTTGGCTTGCCCTTCTTCTTTCCCTTGCCTCCAATGAAGTACATGTCTTCATGATTGCCGTAGTCATACTCCATGGAGAGNCTTTCGGACGTCCTTTGGCTCCGGAACCCTTGCAGTCACGAGCAAAGTGACCATAGCCGCCACACTTGTGGCATTGATCCCCTTTCTGGGCCAAGCGGAAGGCATCGGCAGCTCCAAACCCACGGTCCTTGCGCACGGCCGCCGTGGCCTGCTGTGCTCGCTTCCATGTCAAAGCTGCGTCTGCAGCCATGGCCTCCGCTGCCCTCTCTGCCTGGAGGGCGTCTCTGACGGTCGGGTCGTCCAGCTCCGCATTGGTGAGGACGTCGGGGTCAGGCTCCGTGGGAACCTGACTCCATTCATCATGCCAGGCTTCTGGACTCTCACCATGGTACTGCACTTCATCCCAGTGTCCATCGGACCACGGCTCACCGTCCCAGCCCTGTTCCTCCCACTGGGGCTCATACTGAGCATGCTCGTCCATGAGGAAAACCTGTGCACCCTGAGGTAGATGTGATCCGTGCCCATGACGTCGCACTCCTGATAGTTGTTCATCCCACAGAACCTGAAGAGCATTCGACACCGACTCAAAGTCCAACCGATTGGACGTTGCCGTTAGCACGTCCCGGCGCTCCTCCAAGGTCAAGCTCGCAGCCTGAAGCAGGCGCCATCCCCGGAGCACATCCAAGATGAAAGAATCAAAGGACTCATCATCCGTCTGCACCCCCTTTGGCACCCGTTCTGGTAGTCGCGGCAGACGACGGGAGGTAACAGAAGAGCCTTCCGGCGGCGTTTGACCTTCACCGCCCTGATCTTCTGGAGGTGTCCTGGCCGGGGAACGGGCTCCACCGTCGGCCGGGATGTCCTCAGCCGCCACCTCAGCATCTTGATCTTCAGGGGCCGGCTCATCGGCCCATTCTTCCTCATCCCACCAGCCTCGGCGCCAGCGGGACCATGATTCTTCACTCCATTTCTCTCGCTCAGTCACTTCCTCCTCCTTGCGCAACAAAGTCTCCAGCCCGAACAGCTGCTTGTCGATCGTCAACCCCTGCCTCTCTTCTCGAAGACGAACAAGGGCTTCATTGAACTCCTCGAAGCCAAGCGTCTCCCGCACGAGGAAGTTGGTGATGGGTTCTCCTGGCTGCCGTCGGAACTGAAAGTACTGAGACATGATGGCCGCTGCGTTCGGCAACGACCTGCGGACCAGAGGTGACTGGGCCAGCTTACGAAGATAAATCAAGACACCGAGGTCATTGTCAAACTCGGCTTGCGGCCAAGACATGGCTAAGAGTCTGGCCGACCCCGTCAATCGGCCGATCAGGCGGGTCGCCAAATAGCGACGCTGAGTGTGCTTGGTGCCCTGCACATACCAGGCCACCTCCCTGGCATATCGGCGCCATCCCTTCGGATGGCCATCCCAGGCGGGTATCGCTGTCCCACCTCCTCCTGCATCACTGAAAGGCATACTTGCTTCCCAAGGGAGCCCCGGCGCAACCAGAAACCACAAGTGAAAACCACCTGCAGTCGCGGATCAAGCCAGAGCAAGAAGATAAGAAGCCAAGAAATCAGCCTTCCCAGCGGGCTGCCCGAACACTAGTTCCAAAGGTACTCGACAAGGATCGGAACACTAGTTCCAGGCGTAGAAGAAGAGGTGCCGAAACCCCACAGCCAAAGACAGCCCTTGTCCCAAGACCGAAGCTGCTCCGCTACCAGTGCAACAGCGGAGTTGCACTGGTGGTGATAANAAGCCTCTGTTAGCTGATGCCCTAGGCTGGTAGAGATTGGGCTCCTTGCTGTTGTCTGTTATACAAGCTCGCTGAGAGCTCACACAGATCAAAGGCACACTGCAGCCTTCCTTTTGCCGCCAATGGCTCGCAATCGGATCTCAAGAGGGGCCCCTGCTGTGAACATGAAAGGCATCAGAACCAACACATCAAACACAGCATCCTAACTGACAAGACTCAGTAGAGCACACCTGTTGCANCCAATGGCTCGCAATCGGATCTCAAGAGGGGCCCCTGCTGTGAACATGAAAGGCATCAGAACCAACACATCAAACACAGCATCCTAACTGACAAGACTCAGTAGAGCACACCTGTTGCAGAATCCTTGTGAAACCTAAGCCCTAAACGTTAAAGTCATCCTGAAAGTAGCCCTTACCGCAACCCCAAGCCCTAAACCCTAAACCCTAAACCCTGAACCCCTAAAAAAAAAACGTTAAAGTCATCCTGAAAGGAGCCCTTACCGCAACCCCAAGCCCTGAGCACGTCAGGATGGGGCTGTCGTTGTTCCGAACCCGGAGGTGGGGTCATCCGTCGGCTTCGTCGGTTTCGGGGTTAGGGTTTTGGAGTTTAATTGGGTGCTGTCAAGACTGACGAAGAAGTGCAGGGTTCTTCAGTCAAGTTACCATACAAAGGATCTATACTAAACAAGATGTTTTTCCTTTTTGTGGTAATTTAACTTAAATTAAGTTCCTTAACAAGAACCCAGAAGAAGCGCCAGTCGCTTGCTTCCCCCCCATGCATGGACAGGTTTGTAGCGATCCCATCCGCCTTCTTCCAGAATGACAGCGTGGCCGCTGAAGAAGAAGAAAGGCTGGAAGACAACAAACCCTAAACCCTAAACCCTATGGATTCACGTCGATGCCCACATGTGTAGGCTTGTTTGCGCTAAGCCGCTTTGGACATTTCGAAAAACCCTAAACTCGAAATCCTTGGATCCTAGTAGGATGGCATCGAAGCACACCCTTATAGACCCCTGAAAGGAGCCGTCAAACTCCCCAAAGGAGCCCTAAATCCTAAACCCTTATAGATCCCATGTAGATCCATTATAGAGCCCGTAAGGGCCTGAAAAGCTCACCAAAAGGAGCCGTAAATTCTAAACCCCTAAACCCCTAAACCCCTAAACCCCTAAACCCAAACCCTAAGCCTCGGGTTGCAGGCCGGAAGACTCTCCGAAGAAGGCCCGGGAGAGTTTGAGGCGAGGAAACCGAAGCGCTGATTCACAATATGTCATAACAGAGTGTAGTATAGTAAAGTACGGTATAGTATAGTCTAGTATTGCAATACAATATAATATAGTATCATATAATGTAGCATAGTATAACATAGTAGAATAGATAAGACTGGAACATGATGGAATACAACGGAACAGAATATAGTATAACATAAGACAGTATAGCATCATACAATCTTATGCTGTTATATTGAAATGTCACATTGTATAATGTAGTATAACCTAACCTAGTATGGTACAATACAGTATAATACATTATAGCACAGTATAAAGTATAATGCGATATAGTACAACATAATACAGGTTAACACAATACGATACATGATAATTTGAAGCAGTATAATAAACATGACTTGCAGTATAATGTAATACAATGTAATCTAGTGTAATATAATGTAAAAATAGTGTAACATAGTGCAGTATAATGTACTACAATGTGTGGAAAGTGTAATATAGCATAGGGGACCCTAGGGTTCCTTTAAAGGGTTCCTTAAAGGGATCTATACGGGTTCTACAAAGGTTTGGGCGTTGAGGGCTTAAGGTTGATTCCTGCTTAGATGACCGTGACTGAATCTGAGCCCAAGTCCCTCTCAAGCCCTAGGCCCTAATATAGGGGGCCTTTTTTGCGGGAGTGGCAGGAGACCGTAGTCGCGCTCCTTTATAGGGGGCCGTAATCATTGGAATAGGGTTTTGAGGCCCATTATGCTGCATTTGTAAAAAGGAACCCCCCCAAAATAGTATAGGTGATTATTAAGGCCCCTATATGGGAGTTTCCGAAAATTCGGGGTACCTTTTTTGGGGTCCTTATAGTAGCTATAAGGATCCTACTATTTAGGGTACTCTATTAGGGTCCCCTATTTTCGGAAACCCCCATAGCAAGCTCTAGAGTCTTGAAAGCCTTAGCTGCCCAAATCAGGAGAACATTCCTCGAAGATGAGGGTACTTTGCACTTCTGAGGGTCACGGCCTTGGGACTGTGGCTTCCTGTGAATGTCCCCAAACCCCAAACCCTGAACCCTAAAGCTTGGAGAGCTGAGTTGTCCTAACATCCCAGAAAAAATTCCCCCTGATTGAGGATTGTAGTTGAAGTCATCTTATGAATTCCCTAAGACTTTAAGGCATATTTCTTAGTTTAATGAAGTCGTATTATGAGTTTTCTAATACTTCAATACTTTCAGGCATATTTCTTACTTAAGGGCCCTTGGGCTCTCTGGATTCCGAGGAGGACCAGCAGGTCCCCCCCCAGAGGTGGATATTCGGCAGGGCCTGTGGGGCCACTCCCAGGTGACCCCAAAGTTTCGCCCTAAACCCGAAACCCGAAACAGTGAACCCTACACCCTGACCCCTACACCCCTGAAAAAACGCCCTAAACCATCAAGGAGTGGGGTAAGGAGGTGGGGTTTCGCTGTAGGCAGGCAAATTCCTGCTTTTCTAGCTCGAAGTCTCATCTCGACGCCCCAGGTGAGCTCTCTTGTCTTGGGCATAGGGTTCAGGGCTTAAGGGTTTGGTTTACGCTTTGGGGTTTAGGCTTTAGGGTTTGGGGCTTGAAGCCGTCAAAAGTTTGCGAGTGAAGTCCCGCGCTCCCAAGGTGGATGAGGATGCTGGCGGAAAGAACATGTAGTTCTGATGCATAGGCTAGGATAGGATGATAGGTTCCCGCAAGCTGTGCGTTTGACTCATCACCGGCATGAGCACGTGTCGGAAGGATGTGCGTATGCGGCCATCCCCCTTGAGCTGTCCTAAAACCCGAAGCAACCCCTCAATCCTAAACCCCCAAAGCCTTACCCTAAACCCTAAACCCCCAAAGTTATGAAGCCCTGAAGCACCTACACTAAGGCTTGTAACACCCTGGTGACCCCAGCAAACCCATCTTACAAACCTTAAACCCTACACCCCACCCCCTAAACCCTAAATGTGCTCAGTGCGTGGTGCAGTGGTTGGGATGATGGGGGTTGCCCTCAAAAAGGGGACTGTCGGAGAGGATAACGGGTTCGGGATTTAGGGTTTAGGGTCTAGGTTCAGCTCCTTTTTGCTTTGACTACTTATGCGATGATCGTTGCTGCTGTCATTGCACCCCAAACCCGTACAATAAACCGGCACGAGGTTTTTTGTTTGCGGCTCAGGCATTCTGGCATAATTTTCGGCTTCGGTGCTATGGCATGAACCGTGATGAAGTTTGAGGGTTGAGGGTTGTCATGATAACAACCCCAAGCCGCTAAACCCCCAAACCCCTAAACCCCTAAACCTCAAAACGCAAAAGCCTAAAGCCTAAACGCAAGCGTGAGAGGCAATGATCTTCGAATCGTGGCGGATAGTCAGGGGTACCCCATTTTGGGGGCCTTATAATAAGGATCCGGCCATTTAAGGTACCATACAAGGGTCCCCTATTTTCGGAAACTCCCATATCAGGGAGAGTGATCTTGTTTGCCCGAATGTAAAGGTAAGGCGGGGTGTTCTCGTCATCCCAACTTGATGATAGTGCTGTCGCTCGAGGTGACAGGTTCCTGTCAAAGGAGCGATTCATATCTGAAGCGATGGGAGAGTTATGACTTCGACATGGAGCACTATTGAACTGTCTCCATCTTGTGTTGAGTCTTCGCTGCTTCTTTTGACCTTGGAAACAGTGTGTGCTGTCACCTGGCTTCACGTTCCTCTTGCGGAAAGAGGCAACGTCCCCAGCTTTCGACTGCAAAGTCCTCATCACAGCAGCGACATGTTGCATCAGGATCACTAGCCTTTCTGAGCTCACATTTTCCGAAATTTGAAAGGACCGAATGGGGTTTAGGGTTTGGGGTATGGTTGCGGTCCTGGTGCAAATTGATTATCGCAATGCATCCCAGGGGGCGCACTACTCCGTAGTGAAGGAACATCCCTTAAATCATAATGCTAAGCCCTTATGATGCATGGTAGATTCTGATCAAGGGGCATATAGACGATAATACTCATGGTACAGTCTTTAATCAAGGGATACGAGACTCTTATCATTCATGGTATATGCCTTAATTCAGGGGTATTGGGCTCTCTGAGATCATCTGGAATGACGGGTTTGGGGTTTAGCAGACGTGAGCTGGGGGCTTGCCTTTCCTTGTTAGCTTCCACTGCTGTAGAGCGCGTTTTGTCATTGAAGGGAGAAGGCGAACTTGCATGGTTTCTGCTTCCAGCGGATCGCGAAGAGACATGCGATTCAAGACAACACGCACCGTTAAGACTACACCGTGCAGGGAGCAAAGCTCATATTGAGGGTGGCATGGGCCAGGGATTGATTCGGAGGGGCGTACGTCGCAGAGCTTGCTTCCTGCCGGGTCTTATGTTATTTTTTATGTTCGAAAGTTTGATCCAGGAGTCGAGCTACGAAAGCTGCGACTCCCCGATCAGAATCCCCGGTCTTTGGCCATCTAAGCTCCATCAGGCCCCAGGTTCCATCTTAGTTCGGGTGTAAGTAGGGCTTAAGGGTTTAGGGTTTAGGGTCTAGGAGTTTAAGGGTTAGGGTTTAGTGTCTGGGGTCTGGGAGTTTGGGATTTGGGATTGCCTTGCTTGCCGTGCACGCTTGTCTCCCCAGTGGCTCCTAGCAGAGCCTTGGAGCATACGCCACCCGATACGCTCGGCGTCGTTTCGGTTGTGGGGCTTCCGCACGGCCGAGAACTTCAACTCGGCGGATCGGCGTGGCTGGCAAAAGTGTGGGCTCTGTTTTGATGCCGGTTCTATTCAAAGTGGCTCCTGAGCTGCTCCTGAGCCATCATCGCTGGGTTCCTTCAAAGCTGTGCGTGGTGTCGAATCGAGCTATCTAGGGGTTGCATAGTTCAACTGAGCTGGAAGACGCCCTTACAGGAGTTGTCGTCCGCGTTTAACGAGTGGTTCAGCACCTTTCTGTTTCTTTGCCGTGCCTCAACTAATGTTGACGCTGAGGAACCCACGTTTTGGATTTGCAAGCCTGCGTTGCAAAGTGCGCCAGGCTTTCATGATTCAAGAGGATGTCGATAGTTCGTGGCGCAATTTCAATTTGTTGTCGATTTGGTATGCTTGTCAGCTCAAGCATTCCAGTTTCTGAAGCCAGACCACTCAGCCGTGAGACTGTCGGCAAATCACAAAAGCTTGTGCAGCTATGCCTGCAGAAAGGGTTGTAGGGGTACAAAGGCGCTGCAAGGGTTCTGGAACAGGGAATATGTTAAATATGGGCGTTGTAACGATTCGATGACAGTTCGAGTGGCGTACTATCAGGATTTTACACGGGTACGCTGGCCTGTCCTGCTGCTGTGCCATTCTCCGGGACTTCAAGGTGCAAAGGAAAGGGTTCTGTAAGGGTTTCATGAGGTTACTATATGGGTCTGATAAGAGTTCTACGAGGCCGCAGTACGGGTGCTGTGGGGGTTCTAAACAGATTCTATACGGGCCATATGCTTGTTCCTTTACCGTTCTATACGGGTTCGATTGCATAAAGGTACTGTAAGAGTACTATAATTACTTAGACTATTTGGGGGTTCCTTCTGAAAATAGTAGACCCTATTCTAATTATTAATTAAGGCCCCTACATTACATGAGCAGCTGATTGAGTGGTTTCTGGTTTTGCGTGGAGCGCCCAAAGAACTGCGGCTTGTAGTATCGAGCCTGCGCGCCAGCACGAGGTCATGAATGGACCGGTTTAAGATTTGCTGGGTGCAAGGGTTTTTGTGATAAGGGTTTAGACCTAGTGTGTCTTTAGGGTTTAGAAAGCTTCATGGTTAGAGCTAATTAGCGTTGTTCGATCCAGATGAGATACTGTGTTGACGTGCCGATACCAGCCTGTGGTTCCGGTGAGGAAAACCAGACCGCTCCTGAACCTACCCCGACTTTTTTGTAGCCCTTGCCAGGCAGGCACAGGGGCAGGAATCCAATGAATCCTCCTTTGGGCTTTCAGGTTTAGGGTTTAGGATCTAGGACATCGGAGCCCAATTTCTCGGAGTGTGTGAGAGAAAGCTCGGCTGCGCTGATTCAGTGGATCCATCGCCCGGCCCCACTTTAGCCGCCGTGACGCCAACTGTCGTTAAGCGAGCTTGCCTGAAGACTCTCAAAGATAGCAGTGCTACACACAGCTTGTAAGGTTGGTTCATGTGCCCGGCGCGGGGAGCCATCCACACAACAGGACAGATTTTGCGACTCCTCTTTGAAAGAGGCGGCGCCAGCAGCTGGACACGCAAGTGCGCTTTCGCTCGCCAGCCCAGTATAAAAAACTAGCACTCTTACATTCATGGTGTCCGCTGCTCATAGCAGAAAAGCAGAACTAGGATGGCTCTCTCGCTCGCTGTATTGCCTGGCTTGTCTTCCCTGGCTGCCGAGTGTACAAAGTGCACAGAGGGGCTGCATTCCTGGGATGAGCCTTGGGATGCAGAAATCTTCTTCGTCTCCAAGGCGCGAGTCACTCTAGTCCGCCCGGGCTGACGTCTCGGGAGGCTCCGCGGCTCCGCGCACGCGAGAGTTGCACTCGGTATCTACTGGATCCCCGGCGCACTCTGCTTGGGATGGACGGCAGAGCCCCATGTAATGCGCGGGAAAGAAGGCCGAACCCAGCGCTCTGGATCCCATAGGCCCCCGAAAGCACCGGAGATCCGAAGTGGGAGGGAACGCCCAGGTGTCCGTGCCAGGGGCCTCTGGAACCATGGCGGGGGATCCCTGTGCAGTTTGGGCGCTGAGTGTTTGGAAGGGGTTCTTGAGCCAGCCCCCTCGCACCCGGAGCCCGAAACCCTAATCTCCAATAAGGATTAAGTTTACTCTGTTGAGGGTTGAAGTCTAAAGGCTTCGGTGCCCTTCACCCGACATTATATCCCTTGTCGTCTCCGGCGCAGTATACTAGAATATACAATGATATACTCTAATGGCTATGTAATATATTATGTTACTATAGCCTATGAGAATCTACTTGAGGGACTGAGGGATCCTATTCAGCGAGTACACCTATACCCCCAAAATCCTGTTCTCATCATTAAAGCCCTTACACTGTCTTTAACCTTACCACGGGTTTGGCCCCACACAAGAGGTCGTCCTGGGCCCTTTCACAAGAAGTGGCACTGAAGCTGCGCATGAGGCGGCATTGAACCTGAACTGGACCCTGAACCATAAATCCTAAACCCCAAACCCTAAGCCTAACCCCGAAGTCTTTGCACAAGAAGAACTCTCTCGCGAGACCTGGGTGGGCAGAGTTGTGTTGTCCGGAAGCTGTGAAACACATATACTGCAATATACTACAATAGTCCTTTCTATCATGTTTAGAGTCGTTACAACATCCAAGTCCCGAAGCCTTAAAAATCAGTATGATGTAGCTGATTATAGTAGCTTATAGTATGTTACTAGCTTACAGTAGATCATAGCATATCCGGCCCATAATCGTAGATCCTAGTTAGATGATTAGAAGAGCCCTAAAGAAGGACCCCTGCTTTTGAAAGGCCCGGCAACCGGAAACCCCAAAACCCCTAAATCCAAAGCTCTAAACCCCTAAACGTCTAAAAGCCGCCTAATCCATACCCCTAAACCCCTAAACCCCTAAACCCCTAAACCCCTAAAGCCTAATCCCTAAACC
This sequence comes from Symbiodinium sp. clade A Y106, assembly GCA_003297005.1. NCBI lineage: Eukaryota > Dinophyceae > Suessiales > Symbiodiniaceae > Symbiodinium > Symbiodinium sp. clade A. The sequence goes on from BGNK01002916.1 coordinate 36,861, forward strand.
CTAAACCCTACACCCCTAAACCCAAATCTTGAAACGTGCCTAAGTGGCGCATGTTGACCGTCGTCTCAGGGCTTCGCCACCGCCGCGCCCGCCGTTAAGGCCCTTGCAAAGCTGTGAGTTCGGCGCCCAGGGAGGTTGGGGTTTAGGGATTAGGGATTAGGGGTTTAGGGATTAGGGGTTAAAGGTTTAGGGTATAGGGTTTAGGGGTTTTGGGTTTAGGGGTTTAAGGGTTAAGGGTTTAGGGATTAGGGTTTAGCGGTTAAGGGTTTAGGGTTAAGGGTTTAGGGGTTTGGGGTTTAGGGTTTAGGGTTTAGGGGTTTAGGGGTTTAGGGTCAGGGTGGAGGTTGGGGGCGGTTGAGGATCTTCGGGTTAAGAAAGGCGCCTTGATAGTTCGACTACAGTGAACCCCAGAAAGTTGGAACATAGTTTTAGGAGGATTCATGCTGGGATTCCCTATACTTTACTTTAAGGGCATGAGGCCTATGATGTTCCAACTTTCTGGCTTCTACTGTATAGAGTTCCGGGGCCTATGCTATGGCTATAGTAAGGATCCCGAAGGAAGACTTCTAGTAATTATTCATGGGCTTTGTGCAAGGGTTTGCGAGTCTGAGGTGTTAGGGGTAAGGGCGTGAGTTTTTGGAACTTTCAGGTATGGGTTTCAGGGCATCTTTTGTTCAGAAAGGTTTGGGGTTGTAGGGTTTAGTGACGCCGCGGCAACCCGGAAGTAGCTTGTCTAGACTGGGTTCCTTTGGGATTTTGATAAGGAGCTTGCTTGAAGTTAGCATAGTAGGGAAACCATGTTATTCACTACATGTCCTACTACGGCCAAGCTCCAGAAAAAAGCCCAGTGGACTGCCCCAACACGAGACAGCACGGTTTAAGGTTTAGGGTTTAGGGGTTTCAGGGGTTTCAGGTTTAGGGGTTTAGGGGCTTAGGGGCTTAGGGGTTTAGGCTGGTAGGGTTGAGAACTAGGGCAGGGTTTAACATTCAGGGTTCAGGGCCTGGGTTCAGGGTCTAGGTTTCAAATTGACGTTCGGACCTGGTTTAGGGCGCAGGGTCTAGGGTGGTTCAGCATTAAGACGAGTGACTAGACTTCTGGAAGCCTGGATACATGCCAAGATTGTGCCTCAGGCTTGGTAAGAAGTATAATTTTAATCTACCCTCCAAGCCATATTCTAGTTATTAAGGCCCCTATACTAAACCCTTCTTGCTGTCCACGAAGGAACCCTTAAAGGGAGCCCTTATAGAACTCTGATGAAGCCGTATAGAACCCTTAGATAACCGTTCAAGAACCGCTACAAAGCCGCTTAAGGGCACCCCTAAAGGAACCCAAGCCCTAAACGGCCCTAAACCCTTAAAGGAGCCCTTAAAAGGAGCCCTCAAAGCTTAAAAGGAGCCCTTAAAAGGACCCCTCAAAGCTTAACAGGAGCCCTTAAAAGGAGCCCTCAAAGCTGAAAAGGAGCCCTACAAGGAGTCCTCTGAGTCGTGGAGCAACCAGGTATAGCGACCGTCTCATCCCAAGCCGTGCATCGACGAATCTGGAGCTGCTTTGGGTGTGGGGGCTTTGGGGTTTAGGGTGCAGGGGTCTAGGGTTTAGGGGTTTGCGTTTTTTGGCGGTTTGAGGTTTAGGGTTTAGCCAGTGATGTAGGAACATCTCTGTCAGTGCTAGGCAGGAAGTCAAGGCTGGCGTGTAGCAGCACAACAGCAGTTTTTAGTCCTCTCTGTCCACATGAAAAGAATCCTGGTGCAAGTTTGCAGCACCCGATATTCTTGCCCCCTCCATTGCAAGAACACAAAGCTGCCGGGCAGTCAGGAATCAGCTCAGAAAGCAGTCGACAGCAACAACACACTTTCCGCAGCTGGTCGCCCAGCCATAGACTTGGCAGCAACCTAAGCCCAAACCCTTACACCCTGAAGCCCTCGCGCCCTCAAGTCCTTATACTCTGAAGCCCTAAGCCCCTGAACGTCTCCACCCCCCTCATACCATTGTGTGAACCGATCTCGCGAGCCTACGAGAACTGCAGCAGGCAAATCGTCCTCCCGCTGCGACTTCTACTCTCGCTCCACCGCTGCTCCTGCTCCAGCTACTGCCACTGCTGCTGCTGCTACTACTGCTGCCGCTACGACGACGATGACTGCTACCACTATACTACTACTACTCCTACTACTACTACTCCTGCTGCTACTACTACTACTACTACTGCTACTACTACTTCTACTTCTACTCCGGAAAGCTTTGTATCAATACCCCTCCTCGTCCAAAAATACTAGAGCCCATAATATCTCACACTGTATCATGCTTAACCAGACTGGACTAGACTAGACTCGACTCGACAATACTATGCTGCGCCATAACATGCTGTAATATACGATGTGATAATATTCTTTAATATACTTACGATACGATGATCTACTATAACATACAGAAATATATGTAATATACATGCAACAATCTAGGATAATCGACGGAAATATACTACGACTATAGTTACTTAAAGGATTGAAGAAAATCTTACTTTGGCCGGAGGAATCAGGGCTGGGTCTTCTTCCTGAAATTGCTTCTCCCGCGCAGAGTCCAGGTGCCTCGTGTGTGTTACAGGGATCTTTTCGGGGTTTTGGGGGTGTTACCCAGAGAGCCCAATACCCCTTAATTAAGGAATATACCTTAAATTATAAGGGGATTCATATTATGATTTAAGCTAGATTCCTTAATTAAGGGGTTTTGGGCTGGGGCGATTTCGGAAGGGTCAGGGATTTGGGCTTGAAAGCGTTGAGGAGTTAGGGGCTTAGGGTTTTGGGTTTCTTTTTTGGGTATGTGGCTGCCGGTGCCAGCGAGGAGTCCATGGAGCTTGTTTTTTTGGCGTTTCGGATTTAGGGTTTGGGGTTTCGGCTTTTTGGGTTTAGGGTTTGGGGTTTGAGCTTTTTGGGTTTAGGCTTTCTCTACATCTTGGGGGGGTGCGTAGGATCATGGGACTTAGTAACTAGGGATATAAACAAGGTAACCATACTTATAATTGCTTATAACCCCAATTAGGGGATTTATAACCTTACTTACTAAGTCCCATGATCCTCCAAGTAGACCCTAAACCCTAAACCCTATAGATCCCCTTAAGGAACCCTATAGCTCCCTTTTAAGGAACCCTACAGATCCAAGTGAGGCTTCGTGATTTCAGGGGCCGTTGGGGTCCTGTTGGGCGTCCTTGGGTCGAGCAGGGAGGGAAGACGGACTGAACCTTAGGCCCGAATAAGCCCCCCTAAAGTCCCTAAAGCCCCTAAAGCCCTAAAGCCCCTAAAGTCCCTAAAGCCCCTAAAGCCCCTAAAGCCCCTAAAGTCCCTAAAGCCCCTGAAAGTCCCTAAAGCCCCTAAAGCCCCTAAAGTCCCTACGCTTGCAGGCGATGGGCAGGGCCGGGATGAGAATGGCTGGTCCTTCGACCGGCTCCTTCGGACGGAAATGTGGTCAGCTCAGGTCCTTCTTCTCTTGTTGGTACTGTTGACATTTCAGGGATCTATAGGGTCTTTAGGGTTTAGGGTTTGTGGTTTAGGTTGATGATATAAATCCTACATTACCCATAATAAGAATGTTACCATAATTCCCTTAGTCGAGGGTCATTGATGGTAATGCAGGATATATATCATCAACCGTACTGGAAGCCTAAAGCCCTGGATTCGAAACTGTAAGCCCTCCCTCTGAGTCTCGCAAGGTTGGGGCAAAGCTCCCCGAAGCCTGTGACGAGCTCGGAGAGGCAATGGGGTTTGGAGTTTAGGGTTTAGGGCTTAGGGTTTGCGGGGGTGTAGGGTTTTTGGGTTTAGGGCTTAGGGTTAAGGGTTTTGGGTTTAGGGTTTAGAGCTTAGATTTTTGGGGGTTTTAGGGTTTAGGATTTAGGGTTTAGTGGTTGGGGCTTGGAGGGGTTTTCGGGTTTCAGGGTTTAGAATTTAGGGTTTAGAGCTTAGGGTTTGGAGGGGTTTAAAGTTTTGGGTTTCGGGTTTCGGCCGTAGGGTCGAAACTTTTGGAGCAAAAGCCCTCCAATTCCCATAACTGGGATGGACAGGTTATAAAGGGGTTTTGGGAGGGCTGTATAAGGGCACAAGAGAGGCTCCTACAAGAGTTTGAGGTTTTCGAAGCCTATCAGCACTCCGTCGGACCCTTTAAGTCAAATCGAACACCCTTGTAAATGCCGTCATACCCTGAACCAAAACATTCTTAGCCAACATTTCTTAGCTGTAACCTCAAACCCCAAACCTAAACCTTAAACCTTAAATCCTAAACCCTAAACCTTAAATCCTAAACCCCATAAACCCTACACTCTAAACCCTAAATCCTAAACCTTAAACCCAAACCCCTGAGACAGAAACGCCCCCGGACCCAGGGAGGAATCCCAGCTTCGCACTCCGGAGCGATGCTCTGGGCTCTTCCGCTTCCGGGCGAAGGAGGACGCAGCGAGGGGCCGTAGGGTTCCTCCCTTAAAAGGGCGCCTTGAAGGGATCTATAGGGTTCCTTAAAGGGATCTACAGTAGAAGCCAGAAAGTTGGAACATGGGTTTAGGAGGATTAGTGCTAGGATCCCTTATACTTTACCTTAAGGGCATGAGGAGAATGATGTTCCAACTTTCTGGCTTCTACTGTATAGGGTTCCTTAAGGGGATCTATAGGGTTTAGGGTTTAGGGTCTACGTGGAGGGCCAGGGGATTTGGTGTAGGGTACTTATAACTCTGCTTACTAAGTCCCCTGCCCCTCCAAGTAGGGCTTCCTTTAAGGGAGGCTCCCTTAGGAACTTCCTTTACAGGATCCTTTAGGAGCTCCTGTGAGACTTTATGAGCCGTATTTAATAAGGTTCCTAAAGAGGGGCTTTCGTAACCCTAAACCCGAAATCCTCTTCTACGTCAAGGATCATAGTCGTAGTAGCTAGGGCTATACGGCTATACATCCTAATTCAGCGGCTCTTCGACCCAAAGCCCTACACTGTACTTGAAGGATCATGGGGCTTAGTAACTCGTTCTAAAGTAGCTATAGTGACATCTACTCACAACCTCTATTCAGCTCACAAGAAGCCTTGCTTCCTAAGTGCCTTGATCCTCCAAAGTAGGGGTTCTGTAAGGGGGGACCCATAGGGGGTTCTGTGAGAGTTCTATAAGGATTCGCCATTGAACAGAGCCATACTTAAAGGATCATGGGACTTAGTAACTAGGGTTATAAATAAGGTAACTATACTTATAAGTACTTATAACCCCAGTTAGGGTCCTTATAACCTTACTTACTAAGTCCCCTGATCCTCCAAGTAAAACCCTATAGCACTCTTAAAGGAACCCTAAGCTCCCCGACAGGGTTCATTTTTGGCGGCCTCGGAGGGCTTTACGTTTCTTTTCCAAGCTTCGAGGTCTAGGACTGTCATGTTGTTCTTACGGCTGCGGTGGTGCTCTGTTGGCGAGGGTTGTTTTGAAGTGCTCGTAGCACATGTTTTGTACAAGCCTGGATCTTCTTAGAAAAACGCAGGAGGCTTCGTGGAATGTGCGGCGGCGTGGGCTGGGGGTAGGGTGGGCTTTAGCAGGAAGAAGGATCTTTGGCTCCGTCCGGGTGGTTATCGCAGTCGTGCGAAAGGTTCGAGTCGACTTACTGGCCGTCCGGCGGTGAGAGACGAGCGGCGCCAATCCCCTGAACCCGAAAGCCTAATATAGAATCAATAACTACTCATATTTTTTCTTAGGGTTCCTTAGTATAACTACAATACATAGGAGCCCAAAGCCCCTATTCTGCGGCCCCTACATTAAACCCTGAGCACCTTTGGATCTCGACAGTCCGGACCAAGCTCTAATGTGCCCTGAGTAGAGGGAGCTATGTTGGACAGGGGAATTTGTCAGCAGTTGTGCATGTGTATATCGGACGTCTGGAGGTCACAGCCCTTTTGAACTGGCTGCAGGCGGGTTTTGTGTTGGGGTGACTCCCGCTGTTAGGACTACGACCCTGGTTGATGAGTGCTATCTTTATGTGTATGTTCCGTCATAACTCTGTCAGACCGGCGTGGCGCAAGTGACGCAAGTGAAGGCCTTGTCGCTGCAGTTTCCCGTGTTTACCATATCACATTCTACTGTTGATCGCACAATGCGGAGTGAAAGCGAAGTTATCGATGCGATTCATCTTCAAAACGAATCCCGAGAAAACACCGAATTGGAGTGGACGCCACACTCGGTTTTCGCTAGCTGTACGTGGCTGTTTCCGATGCAAGATCGTGTCAGGCCGCGCGACTGTACGCCGGTTTCAGCTTCAAGGTAAGTCTTTCAGAAAATGTTTTGCTTTCATGCTGTATGTTTCAATGATGCCAAGCCAGGTTCCGTGGAACTGGCGAACGCTGGCAGCCATCTCAATTGAATGTGGCATTATTCTGCTATTCCTAATAATCGTCCTCTGTGATGCTGAGTATCCGGCCGATCCCCTCCCTCGAGGCCTTTCCCCGCGCCGCTGCGGCCGGTGCTCTTCTCGGTCAGGTTAACAGTGACTGCATGGCGTATTTTCGTGCTTGGCTAGTGATGAAAACGACTCCAGTGTGAATACTTTTTTGGTGGGTTGTAAGCATGCAAAGGTGGAAACGGCCTCGTTCGGGAGGTAACCCGCGCGCGCGGAGCTCAGGAGGGATGAACCTTTTGATCAGATTTGGGATCGTCCGGATAGTATCCTGAAAAAAAGTAGCGAAGCTTTCCGCGCAGTTGGTGCAGGCGGAGCATGCGTGCTATGTGTGCTGTTTCGAGTGAGGTGAACCAGTCGAGGAGCTGTGCCGGAGCCTTCGCGTTTTGCTTATGGAGCACTGCGAATGTACCTTCGAGTAGACGGGTAGAGTCGAGTATTTAGCCGAGGTCCATGTGTGCAACGTTGTTCCGGCTGCTGGCTTGGGAGCTAGCATGGGATAAGCGGCCGTGCATCCGCGTCTGTGGAGCTGCGATGTGCAGTCGTGAGGTTTCTTCTGTCAAGGCGACTCCAGTCGTCGACCTGAGTTGGTATGTGGAGTGTCTGAGATCTGTTACTGTTTAGCTTCCTCAGGAATGGTTCGGAATGAACTCCTATCCTGCCACCGCACTCTACCTGTCGAATTTGACATGTATAGACATGTACATGCCTGTACATGAGTACGGCTTTCTGCAAGTAGGGTATCTGGGATGCACCGGTCTGTATCAGGCAACTGCTAGCTTTGTGTGGAGCCACAAACCCTAGCCCTAACCCCTTAAACCCTAAACCCTCAACCCTATACGCTAAACTCTAAACCCGGGACCCCCTGAGAGTACCCCTTAAAGGATCCTTAAACGAGCCCTTAAATTAAAGGATAAATTAAAGGATCCCTTAAACGATCCCTTAAAGGATCCCTTAAGAAGTTCCGCAGTTTCCACCGTTCCGGCTTCGCGGTTTGAAGGCTTGAAGGTTCCGGTCAAGTCTAAGGGCTTAGGGGTTTAGGGTTGTTTTTGGGTTTAGGGCTGTTTTTGGGTTTAGGGTTTAGGGTTTCGGGCTTAGAGGTTTGGGGGTTTAGGGGTTTAGGGTTCCGGGGTTCGGCATTCACTGGGCTCTTGTCAAGGAGCTGATTTAATGGAGCAAATGCGATGGTTTGAGAATGAGGAGATTGTATGATTCACAGTATGTCCCGATTATGGCAACTTCAGTTGCGTCCCTAAACCCTAAACCCCTAAACCCCTAAACCCCTAAACCCCTAAGCCCTAAACCCTAAACCCAACAAGAGCTGAACTGAGGGCTGAGATTCAGATTTAGAGTCTTCTGCACAGCTGCTCTTCCTGCGGCCTGCCATAGGTTCCCTTTTTTTATCCTGAAAGCCACATTATCCGGTCATATCCCTTTTAAAAGGTAGCCGAGATGATAGAAGCCCTGTAAAACCCATAGAAAGCGTGATCCCATCTGCTGTGGACATTTCCCGGCACTTCCGGAGTGAACCTCATTGCCACTCTACTGCAAAAGGCTTATGCCCGGATTAAGCCCTCAAGCCCGCCAAGCCCTTCTCAAGTTATTGTTAAAGCCCTAAGCCCTAAACCCCTAAACCCCTAAACCTCTAAACCTCTAAGCCCCTAAACCCCCAAACCCCTAAATAAACCCTTTGGCAATGTTAGCGGCCAGCATCGTGGCAAGCGCTCTGGCATGTCTCGTTTTGCTACCGGGCGTCGTTTGTCAAGTCAGCGAAGAGGAGATTGTTGCGGCTACAGATGTTATCTTTCTGCCATGGTCGGCGCGACTCCGTGAAGGGGCAAGCCTGAACTCAGCGAAGCTTTGCTGGTGGCATGAGTATCCGGATGATTTCTTAAAGCACTCCTATCGTCAGTGCTGTTGTGCAGGTCCTGCTCAGTCACTTCAATGCTGGGATGGTGACACCAGCGCAGGACCCCCCCGGGCTTGCTGCCACTACAGGTACGGGCCTGGCACCACCTGCTTCCCTCTGCACGGTCGCGTTCGTCTACAATTTCCTGGCCTTCCGGTGTTGTCTGCCCATCTCAAACCCTCAGAGTACGAGTACGAGCCCCACTTCGCAGCATTGCTTACGCAAGGGCACTTACTCGAGCCTAGGTTTCTGAGTAGTACCCTTTTCGCAACTTTTTTATTTTGGGATCTCCTCATTAATACCGACTATTGGGAAAAAAGGGTGCCTTTAACCCTAAACCCTCAACCCAAACCCTCAACCCCAAACCCTGAACCCTAAACCCTAAACCCCAAACCTGTCTTATCAAGGGGTTACTTTTGGACCCAGGAGCCCTTGTTGGAGGCCCCCAGGAGCCGGCGAAATCTGTGGGCCGTGGATCTCGGAGCAGGGAAACTGGGTTCTTCTTAAGGGATTTAATTTAAGTTAATTACCATAATAGGGATCTATAGTAAATAATAAGGTTTCCTGATTATGGTAACTTAAATCTTAAACCCTAAACCCTAAACCCTTAAAGGAACCCTTTCCTTATTCTGATAAGTTAAATTAAAATCCTTAGCAAGAACCCAGGAAAGGCCTGGACTCCGTGGTCCTTTCCAAGCTGGGCCACCGAGTGGTCGCCATGGAGCAAGACCCCCAGGAGCCAGAGTTGACTCTGAGCCCTGAAGTCTAGACACTAAACTCTAACCCTAAACCCCTAAACGTTAAACCCTGAACCCTAAACCCCTAAACTTTAAACCCTGAAACCTAAACCCTAAACCCTGAACGCTGAACGCCTAAACTCTAAACCCTAAACTCTGAACCCAAAACCCCTAAACGATCAACCCTGAACCCTAAACCCCTAAACTTTAAACACCCTGAAACCTAAACCCTAAACCCCGAACGCTGAACTCCTAAACTCTAACCCTAAACTCTGAACCCTAAACCCCTAAACGTTCAACCCTGAACCCTAAACTCCTAAACTTTAAACCCTGAAACCTAAACCCTAAACCCTGAACGNCCTAAACTCTGAACCCTAAACCCCTAAACGTTCAACCCTGAACCCTAAACTCCTAAACTTTAAACCCTGAAACCTAAACCCTAAACCCTGAACGCTGAACGCCTAAACTCTAAACCCTATGCTCTGAACCCAAAACCCCTAAACGATCAACCCTGAACCCTAAACCCCTAAACTTTAAACACCCTGAAACCTAAACCCTAAACCCTGAACGCTGAACTCCTAAACTCTAACCCTAAACTCTGAACCCTAAACCCCTAAACGTTCAACCCTGAACCCTAAACTCCTAAACTTTAAACCCTGAAACCTAAACCCTAAACCCTGAACGNCCTAAACTCTGAACCCTAAACCCCTAAACGTTCAACCCTGAACCCTAAACTCCTAAACTTTAAACCCTGAAACCTAAACCCTAAACCCTGAACGCTGAACGCCTAAACTCTAAACCCTAAGCTCTGAACCCTAAACCCCTGAACGTTCAACCCTGAACCCTAAACCCCTAAACTTTAAACCCTGAAACCTAAACCCTAAACCCTGAGCGCTGAACGCCTAAACTCTAAACCCTAAACCCTGAACCCTAAACCCCTAAACCCCGAACCCTAAACCCCTAAACCCTGAACCCTAAACACTGAACCCTGAAACCGTCGACCTGAGACTCCCAGGAGCTGCAGCTGATTGACACCAACAAAAAGCTGAATAACGCCTCCGTCGAAGTGGTCCCGGCAGACTTGATCGAGACAGAGACTACTGCAGCAAGGCTTCTCGCGGCGAGCGGCGGCGTGGCTTTCGACCTGATCGTGGCGAACTTCTTGGCATACCTGCCTCCAGCGGTGTTTCTGAAAGTGCTAGATTTGGTTGAAAGGGTTGGTGCCCCAGACTTTGTATGGCTGTGGCCGTGTGGTAAGGAGGAATTTGATCCAGATCCTGGTCTGGAGCAGCAACTTTTCTAATATAGGGGCCTTAATAATTAGAATAGGGTTTGGGGGCCCATTAAACTATAATTATAACACCCAAAATAGTATGGGTGATTATTTAGGCCCCTTTTCTACGCTCCTTTCTTGCTTTTGACAGGCAAGTTTTCGCGGAGAAGATCGGGTGAGGAACTGGGTTTTCGTCTTAGGCCATCCAGAGGCCTTTCTAGGTAGGGCTTTGGGACATTTTATATTTTCCCTTATTGCGCTTAAGAGGATCTTATTAACTAATATTTTTCAAAGGCTTTAAAAGCCCCACCTAGCTTTTACCCCTGAACCCTAAACTCCTAAACTCGATTTGGGAAGAATTGTGTTGTCGTTTAGAGTAATCCAGAGCTCAGGATGACGAACAACGGCTCAATCGCGACCAAGCGACGCTGCGCTTCGAAGTAGTCGATGTGTTGACGTTTGGAAATGTCGGCAACTTGGAGTCTCACAGGGCTCCAAGGGTGGGATGAAGGTACGTGGGGTAATCCCAAAACAAGAGTCCTCATATAAGATATATAAGGGATCAACCCCACCTACCTTCATCCCACCTTTGGCTAGGGTTACTTTGAGGTTCATGGCAGGTTCCTTTAAGGGATCTATAAGGGCTATATCAGGGTTCTATAAGAGCTCTAGGGCTCCACCATGATTCTACTTGTAAGTTCATGGCTGGTTAGAAGTAGGGCTGATGAGGTTCGTGTAAGGCTGTGTAAGGGATCTAGAAGGGCTCTATGAGGGTTCTATAAGGGCTCTACCTGGAGGTTCATGGCTAGTTATAAGTGGGTTTGCAAGTAGGATAAATCTAGTTGTCATTCGTGTTATTAGGTATCTATGGCAAATAGCATGGTTTCTTACTACATGAAAACTTGAACTCTAAACCCTCCACCCTTAACCCTAGAACTTTAAATCCTAAATCCCGGAGCCCCCAAACCCCTACAGCCCCAAAGCCTAAACACAGAAACCCCAAGAAACCCAAGCCTAAACCCCTAAACGCTAAACCCCGAAACCCTAAACCCCTAAACCCCTAAACCTCTAAACCCTAAACCCTAAACCCCAGAAACCAAAAGCTCAGGCAATCCCTTCGAGGCCAAGGTGCAGCTCGGTAACCTCCGTATCTGTGCGCTGCAACGGCGGGGGCGGCCGGCGGGTGCATGGCGGCCGCTGAGCCGAAAGAGCTTCGGGTTTCGGGCGTTTCGGGTTTAGGGTTTGGGTTTAGGGTTTAGGCTTTAGGGGTTTAGGGTTTAGGGTTTAGGAGTGTTTCGGGGTTTTGGGGGTAGTACTATCATCAATAATTTTTTTGAGGCATCTAGAATCATGGTCTCTTATTTTCAATTCAGTTCGCGCAGTTGCTTGAGGGTGGCTTCTCCGTCCTCTCCCAAAGCCAGAATCGCATGCAGCCCTGAAGCCTAAATCGCAAACCGAACCCCAACCCCGAAACCCAAACCCTAAATCCGAATGGAGAAGGGGCTCATTGCACTTGAAACAAAGCCCTCAACCCTACAGTAGAAGCCAGCAAGTTGGAACATCATTATCCTCATGCCCTTAAGCTAGAGCATAGGGGATCCTAGCACCAATCCTCCTAAACCCATGTTCCAACTTTCTGGGGTTCACTGTATAGAGCTTGTGAAGGTCAATAGGAGGTGAAGGATTCAGGGTCTAGGGTGTCTAAGTTCCCTTTTCCCATAACTTAACCCCAACCCCTACAACATAGGAGGTTATGAACCCTACTGTTGATGGACAAAATCCTGCATTACCCACTATAAGGAATATACCATAATTCCCATAGTTTAGGGTGCTTAGGGTCATGCAGGATTTTGTCCATCAGCCCTAGGTATCGCTGGCCGCGCGCCCGGGCCGCGAAGGTGTTGAGCGCCTCTGCTTCCTGCGCTCCGCCCCTCTGGCGGTGCTCGCCGGAAGGTGGGTGGTTGTCAAAATTAGGGTGTTAGGGTTTAGGGTTTAGGGTGTTAGGGTTTAGGGTTTAGGGTTTAGGGCCTCTTTGGGTCCGTAATATAATACGGCACCTAATATTTAGGGTACCCAAAAACGGACCACAATTTTGACAAGTACCCAGGTCTGTTGTTCCAGGCCCTGAAGGACGAGAAGCTGGGGCCCAGATTCCTGCAGTCCTAGACCTTGTACAGGCGTAAGTCTGGATGTATGTTTACATCATGTGAACGAATGAGCGAATTAACGAACGAATGAACGAACGAATGAACGAACGAATGAACGAACGAAAGAAATAATGAATGAATGAATGAATGAATGAATGAATGAAGTTAAAAGAGTGAAATGAATGAATGAATGAATGAAGTGAAAAGAGTGAAATGAATGAAACGAGTGAATGCATGAATGAATGAAATGAAATGCATGAATGAATGATTGAATGAAGTGAAACGATTGAATGAAGTGAAACGAATGAATGAATGAAACGAGTGAATGCATGAATGAAGTGAAATGAATGAATGAATGTATGAATGAATGAATGAATGAATCAATGATTGAATGAATGAATGAATGAATGAACGGATGGATGGATGGAGGGAGGGAGGGAGGGATGGATGGATGAATGCATGAATGTTTAAATAAATAAATATATATATATAGATATGTATATATATATACACAAATAGTTATATTTACGTACACATTTGTAAACATTTATGAATTTATGTACTATCATGAATTTGCAAGAAGAATCAGGTCTCAGGAATGTTTGGAACACAGGTGGGGGCATAATGTATCATTGTGCCGGCATCTGGGTGGTTGTCAAAATTAGGGTCCCTTTTTGGGTCCTTACTCTAACACGGCACCTAATATTTCGGGTCCCCCAAAAGGGACCCTAATGACAACCACCCATCTGACTAGGAAGCTCCAAGGACCACGATGCGTAATCAACAAAACAGAGCAAGAATGCGAGTGCAGGAAGGGCCTGGGTTTAGGGTTTAGGGTTTAGGGTTGAAGGGTAAGGCTTTCTGGCAAAGCTAAATCCTACACCCCACAGCCCTTACACCTTAAAACCCTGAGCCCTGCGGTTGGAAAAGGAGGGTTTAAGCAACATCAACAAGCTCGGCTCCCCACATCGCCTCAGAAGCCTTAGAGCCCAAGCCCCTAATCCCATAGAGCCCGACGAAGAAGGTGCACACGGAAAGCGACCGTCAGTGCGTGAAAAAGGGCGCGCTCATTGCATGCTTGTGAAGAGAACCAGCGGAGAGCACAGAAGCCCCAAAACCCTAAACCCTAAACCCTAGACCCCAACTAAACCCTAAATCGTGCACACCCCAAATCCTTGACCGCCAAACCCCTGAAGCCCTCAAACCTTAAGCCCCGGGCAACACAAAACCCTGAGCTGTTATACGCTTATTGGACCCTCGAAAGAACCCCTCTACAGAACCCTGAACCCTAGACCCCAACCCCCGGAGGGATTTAGGGGGTGTTGAGAAGAGGTATACCGCTTATGGACAAAGCCCTGCATGATGAGCAGCCGGGGAACTATGTGATTGCGAGAGTTTGGGGTACTGCAGGGTACCCAAGGTAATGCAGTTGTTTGCCATTTAGAAGAAGCATAGCGGCCTACATGGTGCGACACAGTGTTTCAAGATAATCTTGCTATGCGGATTTATGAACTTGACCATGCCGTCCCCATAAGCTCGTTTCTTTGGGCTATGCCCACAATCTTTCTCCATGCGGTCTAGCCCCATGTACGAAACCCTTACAGCATCACCACCACGCTGCCAAAACCCTAAACCTTAAACCCCAAACCCTAAAGCCTGAACATCATCCTCGCCGTCATCACGATCAGCAAGATGTCTTCGCCCCAGGTAGAGAACTACGATGCGGCAGCGCTGTGCGCGATTGAATTTTCAGGGACCTAGGCCGTGGTGCTTGGGGCCTATCAGAGGGGTCCACCGAGTCGAGTCTGTCTTTTGATATCATCTGGGTGGTTGTCAAAATTAAAGTCCCTTTTTGGGCACCCTAAATAATAGGTGCCGTATTATATCAGGGACCCCAAAAGGGACCCTAATTTTGACAACCACCCATCTAAGACCAGAGCCTTATGCAACCCCAAGCCCTAAGCCCAAAAAGCCAAGCCCGAAGTGCCAAAGGCTAAACCCTGAACCCCAAACCCTAACCCCAAACCCAAAAGCCTGAACCCCAAACCCAAAACCCCAAACCCTCAGCCCAAAAAGAAAAACCCTCAGCCCGAAAAGCTAAACCCTCAGCCCAAAAAGCTAAACCCGAAGCCCAAAAAGCTAAATCCGAAGCCCAAAAAGCTAAACCCGAAGCCCAAAAAGCTAAACCCGAAGCCCAAAAAGCTAAACCCTGAACCCCAAAAAGCTAAACCCTGAACCCCGAATCCCATCCTGAGAGGTTTTGGCCGTTCTTCTGGGTTTTCGCCACTTCGGGTTTCCATCTTCAACCTCCTTTGGGGAGTAAAGAAATAGCTACCGCCTCAAAACCGTAGAAAATGTTAAGAAATAAAGGTTTAGGGTTTAGGGTTTAGGGTGTAGGGTTTTGATTGCCCGATTGACTGAAGAGGTCGGCAATCTCTGAATGCTAACTTGGTCTAGAGTCTGCGCATGCTGCGTGTTGAATTCTAAAATCCCCGCATCTTGGATCCTTAGGGTTAATGGCTTAGGGGTGTTAGGGGCTTAGAGTTTAGGGGCTTAGGGGTTTAGGGATTTAGGGGCTTAGGGCTTTAGGGGTGTTAGGGGCTTAGGGTTTAGGGGTTGAGGGGCTGAGGGTTTAGGGTTTTAGGGGTTTAGGGATTTAGGGGCTTAGGGCTTTAGGGGTTTGGGGGCTTAGGGACTTAGGGGTTTAGGGGCTTAGGGGTTTGGGGTTTTAGGGTTTTAGGGTCTAAACCTTGAAACGCTTGCAACAACAACCTCTTCCTCGGGCATTCTCCATCTTGATAAAAGGATCCGAAAAGAGACCTGAATTTAGAGAACTACCCTTGTGCAGAGAAAGCGCAGAAACGGCATCGACGTAGTCAAACCCCAAACCTGAAACTCTCAAACGCTGAAACCCTAATGCCCCCCTAAACTGTAAACCCCAAATCCGAAACTGAGCACCAAACGAGGACGGCGCGAAACAAAAAGCCGTGAAGCCCAAACCTGAAAAAATCTGAAAGCTTAAACCCGAAACTGAAGTCCTAAACCTCACCCTGATAGTCTGAACCCTGAAGCCTCTAACCTAAACCCTGAACCCTGAATCTTGCGCTACTTATAAGGGTCTACTTACAAGCTAAACCCTAAACCCTAAACCAAACCCGAAATGCCAGGTCTGTAGCATGGCCGAGAGCAACTGTAAGAGGCTTGACCTAGAGCCGGAACCTTGGGCGTCCGCGGGCTTCAGGCTCCAAAACAAGGAGTTTCAAAGTTTAGGGTTCAAGGGGTCTGGGATGTTAGATTATAGTAGAAGCCAGAAAGTTGGAACATCATTATCCTCATGCCCTTAAGGTAGAGTATAGGTAGCAAGAATCCTCCTAAAGCCACGTTCCAACTTTCTGGCTTCTACTATAGAAGGGTTCTAGAAGGGTTCGACAATCGTGTTTTTGGGTTTTAGAAGGGCTTGCGGGGTTCAACGCGGATTTCACAAGGGGGTTCTATAAGGATTCCATAGGGGTTTCGGGTTTAAAGAAGCCGGGGACTGAGGTAGTATGGCTAGAACGACATTTGGGGTTATACACAGGGTTTAGGGTTCAGGCTTTAGACAATTTTGTAGTTACCTTGGTACAGCCCTACTTAATCCCGTAAGTGGGCTTGCAGGAAATGGGGTTATGGGGTTGAGGTTTTGGGGTTTCACGTGCTCTAGAATTGCAGATTCTTCGGAGATTTAGAGTTGAAGCGACTGGGTGTTTAAGCCCCTAAGCCCTAAAAAAAGCCCTAAACCCCTAAACCCTAAAGAGTAGAAGATCCTACTTGCAGGTTCACTCTTACGGTTGATGATATAAACCCTGCATTACCTTAATGACCCTAGACTATGGAACCTATGGTATATTCCTTATTGTGGGTAATGCAGGATTTATATCATCAACCGTAGTTATAAGTAGGAGATAACCATATTTTTCACCTACATTAGGGGGCTTGTAACCCAACTATATGGGTGGTTGTCAAAATTAGGGTCCCTTTTTTGGGTCCCTATTATAATACGGCACCTATTATTTAGGGTACCGACAAAGGGACCATAATCCAAAATTACTTAACTATAGCAAACCGAGGGCCCAGCCCCTGACTTAAGTCTGGGCCCCAAGGCCGAACACCTCAAGCAAGGCTTGTGGGAAGTTTGCGTTATTCAAAGTGTAAAGTTCCCAGAGAGCCCATTACCCCTTAATTAAGGAATATGGCTTAAAGTATATACGGCTTCATATTGTGATTTAAGCTATATTCCTTAATTAAGGGGTATTGGGCTCTCTGGGTTTGTGAGCTTGTTTAACTGTCTGGTTCTTCGTAGGGAATGGGGAAGTGGATTATGGGGACTCCTATTGGGGATTATATAGGGACTACTATAGGATCCATTCCCCCCTTCCCTACTAAGCACCAGACAGTTAAGTTGCGGGCCTAGAGCAAACCTGAAAACATTAAACCCTGACACCCTGACATCCTAAGAGCCTCATAAGATCTTTTACCTGTGTGCGCATGGAGAAAGGCCACTGCACTTGACAAGAATCTAAACCAAAAAACCTTGAACCGATTCTTTCTCGTTTTTCGGCTTCGAGGTTTGTGGGCTTCGGGTCTTAGGTTCGTGGCAGGGTTGAAAGTTGAAAGGTGCAAGCATGGACAGGTTTAGAGGGCATCAGGGTTGAGGGTTCAGGGCTGAAGGTTTAGGTTTTTGGATTTAGGGTTTAGGTTTCTAACCAGTTTTAGAGTTGAGGGCTTGGTCCAAGTCATACTATTGACTCGTGGAGGATGGTCCATTCATGATGTTGAGGCTCTTGAGTATCAAGGGAGCCCTTTCCCGAAACGCTGAAGTCTCAGAGAGATGCTGCGAACTTGGGAAATTGAGTCGAGGTTGGACTTAGACAACGACATGGAGCTTGTGGCCCGCGGCTAGCTCAGAGTTCAGCGGTCTTCAGACACGGGAGGGCCTCAAGCCGAAGCTGGGTTCTTAAGCCCGAAAGGTATACGTGTAAATGCTGATTCTAATCAAACTGAGCCCTAAACTCTGAGCCTAAACTCTGAAATAGCTAGTCTCAAAACCAGAACCTGGTAACTCTCCTCTGGACATTCCTGACTTCTGGAACAGCAAAGTGATACTTAAAAGCCTGAGCGGGGAGTTGGAGGGCAGTATACTGTATTGACCCTTAACCCTTAAACCCTCAATCCTAAACCCTAAACCCTAAACCCTAAATCCTAAACCCCAGAAATGGGCCAGAGTTATAGTTGCCTGAAGCGCGGAGATTTTTCTTTACCCTAAACCCTAAACCCTAAACCTTAAACCGAGGGGGAGCCTTCAGTGTTTCTGGAACCCGACAGCTCTGCCACGAAGAAGCAAGAAAGCGTAAGAAAGGGGCCTCAAGTATTCCCTCCCGGGAGCTCCTGATTATAAGCGTAGTATAATGGGCCCAACAACCCGGCCCCCGGTTTAGGGTTTAGGGTTTAGGGTCGAGTTTCAAGTTCTTTTGGAGCTCTGGTGCCTTCTCTGGCTGGAGCACAACCCAGAGAACGAGCTGGAGGCGGACGCTGCTGATGCCGAAATTCCCGGCGAAGGAGAGCGACTTCTCCTTAGCTTTGCAGGAGTGGGAGGCGGATGTGGAGTTTTATGCCTCCGAAGAGGGCGAAAAGTGCACCCTGGCAGACGAAGATCTGAGGGCCGTGCTGGTGACCGAGAGCCCCGCTGCACTTCGGCAGCACCTCGACATGCACGCGGCGAGTCTCTCGACTTAGGGTTTAGGGTTCAGGGTTCAGGGTTTAGGGTTCAGGCCAACAGGGTCTGGTCGGGGCACTTGTGTTGTTTGTTTGGGCATGGAAGCGGGTGTGCGCGCTTGTGTCGGGCCTGGTATTTGAGGTTCAAGGTTTTGTTGTAAAGGAGGCTTTTGGCTGCGGGCTGAGGGTTTTTACAAACCTTTAAGTTCCACCACGAGCACAGCGCAGGTAGTTTGGGTGCTGGTCCTTGTATTGCTACCCTCGGTCCTACACCCGGCCCCACACCCTAAAGCCTAAGCTGAAACCCGAAACCCGCATTTGCGCATAGTTCTCGGGCAGGTATCCTTTCGGGTGCATACAGCAATCATCGCGCATTGGGATAAGAGCCCGACAAGCCACTGTATCTAAAGCAAGCCCGGAACCCTAAACCTAGACCCCCTAAGCGCTAAATTTGTTAAGTCCCAGACGCCTTGATTGAGACAAGCATCCCCGAGCCCGAAGCCCAAAACTGCAAACCCTAAAGCCTCTTAGGGTTTAGGGTTAAGCTCTGAGCTCCATGATTGAAACCCTAAACCCTAAACCCCAAACCCTAGACCCTCCAGAGCGGGATAAATAGAAATTTTGTGAATTTCGCTTCGAATTGCATTTTCATTAGTTTCGAATTTTCATTACATGTGGCCAGCCACCACCCTGCCCAGCCCAGCCTGGCCCAGCCCAGCCTGGCCCAGCCCAGCCCACAACCCCCCAAGCCCAGCCCAGCCAAGCCAGAATGTGAAATCAAAAGTCAAAAAATAAAACTTTCGTTCGAAACTCGGGACCCAAACCCTCAACAATTTCTATTCTATAAGTCTATAAACCCTAAACCCTAAACCCTACTGAGGCCTAACATGTGTGGGGCTGACGTCACCGCCCCCTGGCAAAGAGGATGCTGCCGGTCCGCTCAAGGTGCCTCAAGCTATCTGGGGCTGTTGGGTTTTGTATGTACAGTTCGGAGTTTATGCAGGCTCGGAGGCTTGCGGGTTTCGGTCGAGCGGGTGCTAGACTGGGTGTTCAAAGATGACGAACATCCAGATGACTGTTGCTTTACCACACACATACACATGCACATATATGCACAGGCATGATCACGCATGTTCTCACTATATCTGATACTCTCATGTACCGAATCTTCTAGCTCCAGGTGGAACCGAAAGTCTCCGTTCCGGCGAAGCTTCGTCAAAAGGCCGGGACGACAGTACTCAGTAGCCGATGCCTGGGTGATGGTTCGCAGGGGATTTAGATCCCAGACCTTCCGAAACCCGTTAGTTAAGGAATATTCCTTAAATCATATTAGGGATCCTATTATGATTTACCTTAGCCTACCAAACCCTACTTTTTTGTAGGTTCTTATTATGAACCCTAGTACGGAGTTCAGAGGGACCCGACAAAAAAGTAGGGTTTGGTAGGTTAAGGTAAGGTATATTCCTTATAATTAAGGGACTTTGGAGGGTCTGGGTTATAAGATCCTTTAAGGGTCCCTTTTCGTAGTACCTTTGAGGTTACCTATACCTTTAAGGGTCCCTTTTCGTAGTACCTTTGAGGTTACCTACTGAAAAATGGGTTCGGGGTTGACTTGAGGTTCCAGGTTCAACCTTTTTGCGGCCGAGGGAAGGGGTCACGATTTCTGGTTCAAGCTCTCAAAGGTACTTCTTAAAGGGACCCTTAAAGGATCTTATAACCCAGACCCTCCAAAGTCTCTTGAATTATAGGGAATATACCTTATCTTAACCTAGCAAACCCTACCTTTCTTGTCGGGTCCCTATAAACTCCATATTAGGGTTCATAATAAGAACCTGCAAAAAAGTAGGGTTTGGTAGGCTAAGGTAGGGAGTGACTAGTCCGGGTACGTCTTATTTATTGTCATCGTCATGGCAAAGAGATCTTTTCTGGGTGCTGCGGTCAAACACAACAACGCTAAATTTTGTTATGATCTGAGGCCTGTTCCTTGGCAACAGGGCCTGGGCTAGCACAGCCAAAAGCGTGACCATATCAAGCACCATCATGTCAGCAATAATGTTCCACAGGCGAACTAGCAATAACAGCACTTCGGGCTATGATACCCTAGACCCTAACTTTAGCTTAATCCACAACCCCTAAACCCTAAACCCTAAATTTTACTAAACACCAAACCCACCTTAATCCTCAACCCCGAAACCCTAAACCTTCAATTCTACTAAGCCCTAAACGATAGTGTCCGTGTGGCGGGGCCAGGATCTTCAGGAGGCAGATATGTTCGGACGATCGCAGGAAAAGGCATCGCACCCCAAAGTATGTGCGGCACTGAGGTGGGAGCACCATTGCAAGCTCATATTATTGTTAAAAGCACCAACACTAAGAACAGTAATCGTAATGGTAAGGTTTGTAGTAAGAGTAAGAGGAAGAGGAAGAGTAAGAGCAAGAACAAGAGTAAGGGTAAGGGTAAAGGTAAGGGTAGGGGTAAGAGAATGCAATACTGACTGTACTGGTAGTAGTATTAGTAATAGCAAATTCTTACGGTGGTAAGTAGCAATAACTTAGGGATTTCGAGACCATGGCGGGACTGTGGTGAGACGTCCATTGTGTTCGAAACTACTGGGTTCTTGTTAAGGAGTTCAGTTAAAGTTACCATAAGAGGGATCTATAGTAACTAATCTTTATGGTATCTTAAACTTAAATTCCCGAACAAGAACCCAGTCTCCTGCCGGGTGCACCTCGCGAGGACGATGGTCAAATCCCTGTACCTTGAAAGCTTGAAGCCCAGCTGGGGAGAACACCAGCCAGTACTGCGGTTCATACAGCAAGAACCAAGAAGAAATATGAGTAACATGAGTGATGGCTGTGGCGATGATGGAGCTACTTGGAGGTCCATGGGTGTTATAAGTGGAGTTCTAAGTCCCCTAATATAGGATAACTTTTTGTTCTCCTAATCATAATCTTACTTATAACTACCCATGAACCTCAAAGTCACCCTAAAACCCTAACCCCTAAACCCTAAACCCCTAAACCCCTAAACCCCTAAGCCCCTAAACCCCTAAGCCCCTAAACCCCTAAACCCCTAAAGCCCTAAACCCCTAAACCCCTAAACCCCTAAACCCCTAAACCCCTAAGCCCTAAGCCCCAAGCCAGGTCCTGACCCTCTTACAGCGCTCCCGCGGCATCGGCAAGGACATCGTGGCCTATGTGTCGGCCTCACGGTCTGAGATAGGTCCCAGCTTGGGCCCTAAGCCCTAGGGTTTAGGGTTTAGGGTTTAGGGTTTAGGGGCCATGGGATGACTGGGAGGCCATGTAGTTTGTGTGTGTGAGTTATGCAGGACTGAATTTGCGAGTGCGTTTTTGTCTCAAGCAATGTCGCCAAAAAACCCTAAACCCAGGGACTTTGGAAACTAGGGCTTCGTGGGTCTCAGATGGGCTGTAGGGCTTGGTCAGTCCTGGGATTTTTGTTTGGGCTTTAGTTTGGGTTTCGGGTTTACGTATAGTTTAGGCTTAAATTGGTCGCGGTAGCAGTACTCGTCGAAGTAGTAATACTCGTACCAGCAGTACTACAACAGACACAACGACGGCGACGACAGCGACACGACGGCTACGGCCACGCCTTCTGCAACTACCATAGCCTGCTTTTCTTGTAGGTTCTGACTATTCGCCCTAAAACGGAACTCGTAGGGATCCCACAGAAAAAGCGGGTTTAGAGTAGGCCTGTGTCCCAACACCCAGGTCGTGCATTTAATTCGCCAAAGTCTTCGCGAAAGCGAGCAGGCGTCCGAGCTCACGTTCCGCTTTTCAAGGAGTTGCGGTTTAGGGTTCTAGGGGTTCCTTTCAGGGATCTGTATACGGGTTCCTTGACAGGGATTTATACGGCTTGCTTTGCAAGGAGTCGAGGGTTTATGTTTTGCGGGTTTACGGGTTTAGGGTTTAGGGTTCAGAGGTGTAGGGGCAGTATAAAGGCTCAAATAACTGTGTTTTAATTACTAAAGCCCCTATATAAGGCATTTAGGGTTTGAGGGTTCAGGCTTTTGGCTTTTAGCTCTTAGGTTGAGGAGGGGCCGAAGCCCAGACCGCACTTGTCGAGTGCGTCCACATGGGCTCTCAATCAAGAAGTGTGACGACCACTCCTAAACCCTAAACCTTAAACCCTAAACAAAAAGATAAACCTTAAACCCTAGGTTCTGACCACCATCTTTTCGCATCAAGGCTGCAGCTGCTGCTTCTGGTGTTGCTACTACGACGACTATGCTGCATACAAGTAGCGCTCAGAGCAATAAGACTGAGAATGGTAGTACGAGTTTCAACATGGCCGTAAACCGTAAATCAAGCCCTGTAAACCGCAGCGCCAAGCCCGGATACATCAACAAAGACCGGTGAAGCTTTGCAGATTCGCAGGTTCAGCAGTGCGCTTTGCAGCTTGCCCTTGTGCTGGCAGAACATGTGCCGTGCTCGGCGCGGTTTCATGTTTACTTGAACTTTTACTATTTGGGATTTAGCTAAACCTTAGGATCTTAACTTTTTGATACTGCTTAGAGTATCGTAGAGTTCTTATTATAGGGCTGAAAAAGTGAACCTATAGAGGGATTTCTAAGCACCGTGATGCTTACTGATCATGAGCTTCCAAGTGCATGAGCTATAAACAGCAGGGTCTACAGTGCGCCAAGATGTACAAGCCCTGAACAAGAAACCCCAATGTAGGGTTGGTCCATCTTCAAAAAGGTGTGATGAGGGTAGGTGGGGTCAAAGAACCCTGTTATTAGGAACTTCTTGGGAATCCACACCTACTTTCGTCCCGTGTACGGGGCCCTTTGATGTATGGGACAGAATCTTGGTAAGGTAGACACCGGAAGAATCAACCCTTTGATTCCCTCGGGCGTTTCCTTAGTATAATCATGCAGAAATATGTCCCCTCCAAATCCGAGTAGAGGTGGTGCCCACGAGCTGTACTTTCACTCTTTCTCTAGCTCACAAGCAGTTGGAGCGTTTTTCGTGTTTTGAGATGAGCCTATGACTCTGGTGGACCTCCAAATCCTTATTTTAATCATCAACGCGCCTACAGTAGAGGATTCGAGTTTCGACCTCCTTCGCAGCAGGGCTCTCCGGCCTCAGTTTCGGATGCCAGGCGGAGGACGGAAGGTTTAAGAAGGAGTTTTGGGTAGAGGGTTTAGGGTTTAGGGTCTGGAGCTGGGTTTATGGGAGATTTTTCCAGGGTTTGTTGTAGGCGAGAAAGCTTCCCGTCAGGCGCAGGCCTTTAGTCCTGAAAAAGCAAAGAGCCACGGTTTAGGGTTTAGGGTTTCGGCCTGATCCCGAACCCCGCCCCAGAAACTACCCTTAGCCGTAAACCCACAGCCTCTAAGTCATAGGCCCATAAATCGACAACCCCATAAACCGCTGAAGCCTAAACGCTAAACCCGTGAACCCATACACTCTTGAACCGAAAGACCCTAATCCCCTTAACCCATACAGCTCTAAACCCTACTTGGAGGTTCATGGGTTGTTATAAGTGGGGTTATAAGTCTCCTAATATGGGTTATAACTATAGTTATCCTACTTATAACCCTACTTATAACTGCCCATGAAGCTCCAAGTATGACCACATACCCACAGAGCTTCGAGCCCTTAGCCCATACACCCTGGAATCCTAAACCTACGAACTAGGCCCTAAACCTAGACGCGCTGACCCCTTATTTTCGAACCCTTATGCATGGAATAAGAGTAACCCCAACCACAAACCCTAAGCTCTAAACCTCAAGCCCAGCTTCAGGTGGATCCCGAGAAGCTGGTTGAAACGAGCAGCGCGCTGCTGTCGGAGGACTGGCGATGTTTGGTCGGTGGTACAAGAATTCTCGCCGTTTCACTGCTTTTTACATCATGTTTATCGAGTTTTTCTACGGCGCTTATGGGGTTTGAACGAGATTTATAGTGCTTGTGGTGGTTCTATAAGGTTTGCTAGGTATTTCGGGTGCAGTCAGGGGATTGCAGGCTTTGCGGTGTGAAGGGCTGTCAGGGTCGGTGAAGGTTTCAGGATGCTTTAGGGTTTTAGGGTTTAGGGTTTAGACCCTAAACCTTAAACCCTAAATCGAAGCTCAAGCTTTTCTTCCGTTTCTGGCTATGGACGTTGGGTCCGGTTCGCGGCTTCGAAGATCAGATTTAAACCTAAGGGTTTAGGATCTTGGGCTCAGAATTTGAAGCTTGGGGTTTGGGCTGTAGGGTTTAGGGCTTAGGGTTTAGGGTTTGGGCTGCAGGGTTTGGGGCTTAGGGTTTAGGGTTTGGGCTGCAGGGTTTGGGGCTTAGGGTTTAGGGTTTGGGCTGCAGGGTTTAGGGCTTAGGGTTTGGGCTGCAGGGTTTGGGGCTTAGGGTTTAGGGTTTGGGCTGTAGGGTTTAGGGTTTAGGGTTTGGGCTGTAGGGTCTAGGGCTGGAGTGCAATCTTGGCTCATGTCCTTTTGACAGAGTAGCTGCGACGTCTACGAGCCTTGAAAGTCCTGTCTTGCAACACCTAAACCCTAAACCCTAAACCCTAAACCCTGGCAAGTTCGGGGTTTGGAGGTTTGGGGATTTTTAGAGTTTAGGGTTTCAGAGTTTGGGGATTTAGAGTTAAGGGTTTAGGGCTTTAGAGTTTGGGGTTTCAGAGTTAGGGATTTAGGGTTTAGGGGTTTAGCGGTTTAGGGGTTTAGGGGTGTAGGGTTTAGGGTTTAGGGGTTTAGGGGTGTAAGGGTTTAGGGGTTTAGGGGTTTAGGGTTTAGGATGAACGTCCCATGCAGGAACCTATTTCCCATCAATTGAAGCCTGAACTCTGCATGTTCTTATATAGAAGTCTCCATGATTCCCAACCCTAGGGGTCCAAGTATTTAAATGGGTGGTTGTCAAAATTAGGGTCCCTATTATAGTACGGCACCTATTATTTAGGGGACCCAAAAGGGTGACCATAATTTTGACAACCACCCAAATAGTAGGGTTTCCAGGTCCAATAACCATTCAGAGTATGGAGTTTGGGACCTAAAACCCTACTATTTGGGTACTTGGACCTTCTAGGCAGCATCGTTCCAAGGGTCCCTGATCGTAACTATAGAGCACTTATAGGACACTATACCCCAAACCCTTTTATGATTATTGTGGCCCCTGTATTGGGCCCTGAACCCTCAACCCTAAAATGCCCCGAGGTGTAGTACACGACTGCTTTACATCGCGGAACGGTTTCTGGAACACCTTGGATTGGTTTGGCTTGCAGCTACGACGGTCTCCGAACCATTCATTTACAATGCTGTAGTTCGAGCCGAGGCACTACGGTCCAGGCCCGGACCCCGAAGCTGCGAGGCGGTTGCCGTGGTCGGTCCCGCTGAGCACCCTTGCGACGCTGCAGCATTGGGAGCCCTGAAGTAGCTTTTTACAGAAGCCTTTGGCAGGAGGGCACTGGATCAACACTGTGATCTAGAACTATTGCCCGTACCCGTTCCAGCTGAGCCTGAGCAAGGTCGACGAAGTGGCTACAGGTCGAGTACCTACAAGGGAAAGCCCCATGCAGACCAAACCGCACAGCCACAATCTCGCGACGAGCCACCAGCAGATGTCGGAAGCCGTTTGGTTCGTTTACATACAGGATCTTCTGTACATTGTGTAATGAGTTGCTTTTGGGTTGGCGGGCCCACTGCGTGATTGAGTTGGAGGCGACCCCCTGAGCCGCGAAACCTTGAGCCTGGAATAGGTTTGGGGTTTAGTGGTTTAGAGTTTTGGGGTTTAGGGTTTAGGGGTTTAGGGTTTAGGGCTCAGAAACCTAAGACCCCAAACCCCGAAACTCTCGACCCTAAGCCCCTTCGAAGATCGAAACCGTCTTCTGGCCCGGTGGCGGGGTCATAGCCATGGGCACGGCTGGGAGCCACAGTTCGTGCTTGCTGTTTATGAAAACGTTATAGAAGGCTTGTCTTGGGGTTATAAGGGTCTGTCGGAGCTCTATAGGGGTTTTGGCGAGGTTCAGGGGCTTCGGGTTTAGGTTGAGGGGTTGGCCCAGAGATTCCAAATCCTTTAATCCAGTAGTACCCCGTGACTCAAAGTGGGGGCTGCTAGACCCCTATCTTTATCCTTCTAGAGCCCTGCAAGGGGAATTCTTCGAAGGATTCCTATTAATTAATTCGTTGAGGGGAGTGTGAGGAGCTTTCCAAAGGGAAAGCTTGAGGGGTGTTTATTTCCGGGGTTTAGGGTTTCGGGTTTAGGGTTCAGGGTTTAGGGTTTAGGGTTCAGGGTTTAGGGTTTAGGGTTTAGGGTTTGCGACGTAAGGTTTATAATGGCTGCGGGGTTAGGGTTTATAACACTTCAAGGGTCAAACTGGGGATTTTGGACTGTATGATGGTGTTTGTCTGCTCTGGGGCAGGCTTTCAGGTGTCAGTCTTGGCAGGGGTTGGTCGCGGTCTTTGTAGTAGGTTGATGGACAAAATCCTGCATTACCCATTATAAGGAATATACCATAATTCCCATAGTTTAGGGTACTTAAGGTAATGCAGGATTTTGTCCATCAACCGTAGCTGTGGCCCGGCCGTCTTTTTCGGGCCATACTCTGCGGGATGGCCTGCAGGAGCCGTGAAACCTGAACTATGAACGGTAGAAGCCGTACTACTTTGGGAGTTCCTTACTATAAATGTAGTATGATGGGCCCAAAACCCTATAGGCCGCTATATTAATGCCCCTAAACCTAATGTCCTGAAGCCTTCAACAAAGACCCCCACAGAATCAACTAACAACACGCCTCAAGTTCTAACATAAGACAAGTCTTAAGTCTTATTAAGCCTCAAAACAAACAAACACAACACCAAGCCTTCACCAAACAAGAGAACACAGACCTTTGCTTTAAAACCGCTAAACCCCATATGCCTATAAACCCAAAACCCCTGAACCCTAGAGCCTACACCCTAAACTCCCAAGTCCCTAAACCCCTAAACCCTAGATACCCTCCACCCGCAGCCCCTCGACTCCTGAACCCTTGCGGAGCCTTTGTAGAACCCCTTTCGAACCCTTTAGAAGGGATCAGACCCCAATCTTAAAAACCCCTCCAAAATTCGATGAACCCTAAACCCCCTAAGCCTAAAAGGAACCTTTTAAACCCCCAAAGCCCTGACCGAGGCGACTCCACTCGCCTTCAAGACCTTCGGCAGCTTTGCCCGGCAGCTCGTGAGGGGCTCGGAGCCCTCAAAGGAGCCCTTAAAGGAACCCTTAAGGGATCCTTTGAAGGAACCCTTAAAGGAAGCCTTAAGGGATCCCTTGAAGGGGGCTTGGTGTTTTCAGGGCTTCCTTTAAGGGGGCTTTGGGGTTCTTTCAAGGGTTCCTTCAAGGGGGATTGGTTCCTTGAAGGGTTCCTTTAAGGGATCCCTAAAGAAAGCCTTAAAGGCACCCCTAAAGGAAGCTTCGCCGTCAAACCCTAGTCCGCTGAAGGAAGCCTCAACGGCAAACCCTAAACCTTTAAGGGATCGTTTAAGGGACCCCTTGAAGGAGCTAGGGTTTAGGGGTTAGGGCTTAGGGTAAAAAGGAAGTTAAGGAATTTTCGACAGCCCACTGAGATAGAGTTTACTTGTATTATAGATGATTTTCCTGAGTTTTTTAAAGGGTTTTCATGGGGTTGTTTCAGGGTTTCAACCAGGCTTTAGAAGATGCTACAAGAGTTCGCTGGCGTTTTGTATCGTTCTGTAATCAATTTCTGGCGCTTTCTGTAGGGCTGTCTTGGGTTTTAACAAAGTGTCTCGGGCTTCTTCAAGACAGGACCTGTGTGAGTTATAAGGTATAGTAGAAGCCAGAAAGTTGGAACATAGTTATCCTCATACCCTTAAGGTAAAGCATACAGTAGAAGCCAGAAAGTTGGAACATCATTATCCTCATGCCCTTAAGGTAGAGTATAGGGTATCCTAGCACAAATCCTCCTAAACCCATGTTCCAACTTTCTGGGGTTCACTGTAGGGGATCCCAGCATTAATCATCCTAAATCCTAAATCCATGTTCCAACTTTCTGGGGTTCCTTTAAGGGATCTATAGGGTTCCTTTCAGGGATCCTTTCAGGGTTCCTTAAAGGGATCTACCTAGGGCTCCTTTAAGGGGGTTCACTATATAGGCTTGCCGGTTCAGTGTTTGGGGGCTTTAGGGTGTAGGCATCGACTCACGAGACGAACGGAAAACCGAATCCCAGCGAAACCCTGAACCTTAAACCCTAAACCCTAAACCTTAAACCCTAAACCCTAAACCTGAACCTTAAGCCCCAAAACTTCAACCCCACACCATTCAGTTTCGTAGCTTGGCATGAAGGACCCCTGATCCGATAAAGAGATTAAGGCTGTAGGTCTAGGGTCTACTTACAGTGAACCCCAGAAAGTTGGAACATGGCTTTAGGAGGATTAGTGCTAGGATCCCCTATACTTTATCTTAAGGGCATGAGGATAATGACGTTCCAACTTTCTGGCTTCTACTGTAAAGGATCAGAGGACTTAGCAGGTAGGGCGATGATGGGGCTGTTCCGTATAGGCTTGTTGCAGGGTTGTTTACATGTTTAGGAGTCCGCTTCCTGCATCACGGTACTTAGCAATTGATGCTATAAGTATGGCAGTTTTTGCTAAACTACTTGTACCGACCCCCCCCCNCCCCACCCCCCAAAATCAGGTGCTGACAAGTTTACTTACTAAGTCCCTTGTCCCTCCAAGTAGATAAGCATCCGACGGTTTAAGATCTTTATCCATGGATCCTAAACCCTAAACTGCCACCCTAAACCCTAAACCCTAAACCCTATGAAAAAGGGCCCTTAAAAAAAAACCCTAAGAACGATTTTGGAACCCTGCAGGAGCATCCCCAAGACCTCGGTCTCAACATTTGCGCTTCTTACGGTTGATGGACAAAATCCTGCATTCCTTAAGGACCCTAAACTATGGGAATTATGGTATATTCCTTATAATGGGTACTGCAGGATTTTGTCCATCAGCCGTATCTCATGTCTTCGGACGTTGACTAGGCCTCGCAGTGGGCCATTTTGAGTCTGGTGGTCTTAGGCCCTAAACCCTGGGCTCTTTTTGGTCTTGTGATCTTAGGCTGTATAAAATGTAGGAACCTGATTAAGAAACCCTGGCCCTATAACCCCAAATAATAGGGTTCATATAAGAACCCTAATAAAGACCCAGGGTTTCTTAATCAGGTTCCTACATTAAAACAACAGCAGGAGTTGAACAACGGAGCACGCTGGCCTAAGTTTCAAACCATGGAGCCTACCGTACATGGCCCAAGATCAAGCTTACCTTTGGATAGTATACGGTTGATGGACAAAATCCTGCATTACTTTAGGTACCCTAAACTATGGGAATTGTGATATATTCCTTATAATGGGTAATGCAGGATTTTGTCCATCAGCAGTAGTAGTTATAATTGTACCCCATTCCTCTATGGGCGCGAAAAAGTCTGTCTCCGAACATCCCCCGAAAGCCCGAAACCCAAAAGCCTTGAGCGACTTGTAGAACCTTTCCAGAACGCTCGTAGTAGCCCATGTAGTTACCCGGACCATATAGGGTCCAGTTTTTTGGGGGTTTAGGCTGTAGGGTTTTGGTTTTCGGGTTTAGGGCCTGAACCCTAAACCCTTCAGGGTTTGAGGGCGCCCGAAGAGTTAAACCCTAGCAGAGGCCGAGCGTCCCAGTGGCGAGGGCCGTGCTCTCGCACTGAAGAGTGCGCCGCAGATGCACGGCGCCCAAAAGGCTTTCAGGTTTGAGGGCTAGGTTTCAGAGTTTTCGGGTTTCGGAATGTTGGGTTTAGGGTTTAGGTTTAGGGCTTATAGAGTTTAGGGTTTGGGGTTTAGGGTTTAGGGTTTGGGCTTTAGGGCTTTAGGTTCAGGCGTGGTTTTTGTTTTTTATGGTTTGCGGTGTTTCTTTGAGGGTTAAGGGCCCCTGACCCTTGCACTAGATCCCAGACCTCAAGCTCGAAATACCCTGCACACCCCTGCACCCTAAAGTACATGTATTCGGAGGTTGTCTGTGCGTTGTTGGGGAGTTTCACTTGCAGAAACCTGGCAACGGGGAGTTGGTGAAAGGCGTTTAAGTTCGTGAAACGTGAGAGGTTGTCAGATCATGGGGGAATGTGATGCAAGTTTTGAAAGTCATGTCCCGGAGGCCCAGATCCTGAAGGCGCACTCAAGTACTAGCGCGGCAAATGGAACGCAGTCGCGAGTTAGGCATGTAGGCATTACAGCACACCGTGCAACCTGAAGCCCAGCCGTGTCGAAGTTGCCGTGACATGTCTTCGCCGCTGCTAGCCACTTGGCTCATGCACTTAGCTGTCCACCACAACAACTGGGCTCCTTTTAAGGAACTTAACCTAAGTTGCCATTATAGGGGTCGATAGTAAACAGTAGCGTTAAGTTCCCTACTTGGAGGTTCATGGGTAGTTGTAAGTAGGGTTATCACTATAGGATAACTATAGTTTTTACCCATATTAGGGGACTTCTTACCCCTCTTATAACTACTCATGAACCTCCAAGTAGCAAGAGCCCAGGCTACGGTTCATCCTGAAATCCCCAAGATAGCGCCAAGACCGAAACCTTCAACGCGACAAATGCGCCACAGGGTGCTTAGAGGTTCGTGGGTAGCTGTACGTGGGTCTTACGGGTTTAGGGGTTTAGGGGTTTATGGTAGCTATGAGTAGGGTTATAAGTCCCCTTATACAGGCTTTGGCTTTCGGCATCCACTTATAGACTCTACTTATAACTACCCATGAACCTCCACGGTCCACGGTTAACTGCAGGGATAACCCCTGCGGACCCTGCATAACTCCAAGCCCTTGACCCCCAAACCCTGGAACCTCGCTATCCATGCACCCTAAATCAAGACGAGAGCTCAAGCCACAAGCCCTTTGACCCTACAAAAAGTTAGAATGAAGTACAGTGATGAAAACAGGTAAGAAGAGCGAGCCAAGATAAGGATCAAGGATTGATGGTCCCACACACAGTTTCGGTTAAACAGCCGCATATGGATTTGGGAGACATCGTCCGCATCGCGGCGTCAGATGAGCTCCGAAAGGCGCTTTGGAAAAGTGCCAGTTTCTATGAGTGGTTTAGAGTGTCGGGTTTAGGGACTGTGGTTTAGGGTTTAGGGTTTGGAGTTTAGAGTTTGGGGTTTAGGATCTAGGGTTTAGGGTTTCGGATTTAGGGAATGGTTACTCGACGACGACGGTCTGCTGCTGCTGCTGCTGCTACTACTACTACTGCCACTACGACGACTACTACTACTACTACTGCTACTGCTACTGCTACTGCTACTGCTACTGCTGCTACTACTACTACTACTACCACTACGCCGACGACGACGCCAATGACGACGACGACGACTACTACAACGACTTAGCGAAGACACCGTAGACCCTGGTTCCCGCATGCCAGATGTGGTACGCCCAACCCGAAAAATCCGGTTCAGTTTGCTTCAGTGCAGGCCATCGGTGAAGACTATGCGGAGCTGTTCCAGCAGCGTGTCGCCCATGTGCAGGAGGCCATGGCCCCAGGCACAATGCTAAAGGCCTCGACAGCACGTGGCATTCTAAGCCGTGACGCCCACGTGGTTGATCCAGAGCCCACAACCCCAAACGAGGCTTAAGCTCTAGGTTTGGAGTGTAGGGTTCAGGTGCTTTCTGTGCTAGCAGCTTAGATCTTCTCGCTCAAGCTGCTTCTTGAGATCAGGGGCTATGGCAATTGCAAGTTACAAGGTGCTCCGTTCTGCTTGGTGAGGATGCATAAACCCTAAACCCTAATGCTGTTTATACCTAGATTTATGTAGGACCATTACCCAGTCTCTGAGCCAACAAAGTGTCCAGAAGTGTATTGGCAATCTCGTCAGCCTCGCTGCCAAGAGTAGCGGTGATCTGTCTCGTCGTCAAGAGTTCCGTCGTTACGACCGGTGACATGGAGCTATAGCCTATATAAGGGCACTCATAACCCTACTTATAGCTGCCCTAAACTCCTAAACCCTTAAGGCCCACTAGAGAAAGAGATGTCTCGGGTTCAGGGTGGTTGGGTAAGAAGCTGAAGGATCAGCTCTTGAAGCTCCACTTTCAAGGCGTGTAACGGCGTCCATGAACGCGTCTCGCCGTACCGATCACAACTAAGAACAGCCGTGTGAGTATTCTCCTCCATCCTAAACCCACTTCTAAACCCTAAACCCTAAATCCTAAACCTCCGTAGACAGGGCGTACTACTAGCAGCTATCGCATTTTCGAGCTCGGCCGCCTGTTAAGGCCAATCCTCATGGTTATTTGGAGGTTCATGGGTCGTTATCGTTATAAGTGGGGCTTATCACTCCCCTAATGTAGGTTGTAAGAATAGTTATCCTACTTATGAACCCGACTTATGACTATCCATGGGCTTGCCCTTCTAGAGCCCTTGTAGGTCCCTGAAAGGAACCTTACAAACCCTACTTACAATTACCCATGAACCTCCAAGTAGGACTCCGATGTTAGGACCTTCCCAGAGACTGGAATTGTTGCAGCAATGCAATTCGTTAGGGTTCCTTCATATAACCAACCAAGAAATGCCCCTAAACCCTAAGCCCCTAAACCCTAAACCCCTGAACCCCTGAACCCCTGAACCCCTAAACCCCTAAACCCCTAAACCCCTAAACCCCTAAACCCCTAAACCCCTAAACTACAGCTACTAAGGCCCCTAAACTACACTAAGATATCTCATTCGCAACATCTGTGTCATTTCAAATGCCATGTAATGATCGAAACCGGTCCCAATACTGATACTATGGTACTACTGCTCATTCCTGTGGCAATTCCATAGGGTCCAAGTAACATGATAGTAGGTACTTAGTAGGTATTTAGGACCTCAAAGTATATACTATACTATTACTTGGACCCTCGGGGAATATGAACATCACCCCACCATCGCCACCGGAAGAGCGCGGGTTCTACAGCTCTTGCTTCTGCTGCAGCCGATGTTCCGTTCCAGCCACCCGTGATAAGAGGCAGAACCCCAACCCGGACACCATGCAGGGTCGGAATATTTTGTTATTCCATTCCCGGGCTTCCTTTGTACAGGTATAGGTATAAGATACCCCAAAACCTTTTTCTAAGCCCCTATACTAAACCCTCAAGCCAAAGCCCCATTCTAATCAAGAAGTGCTGCAACCGTAAACCCTAAACTTCTAAACCCTAAACCCCTACCTTGACCCCAAATAGCCTACCTTTTTGAGGATTATATAAGGAAATCATAATAAGGAACCCTAAAAAGGAAGGTTCCTTAAAGAAACGCTCAAACTGTGTGGAGCCAGGATGCCGCCGAGCTTTACGAGCCCCGGCTTGCATGTGGGCACTCGGGGTTTAGGGTTTCGGGTTGAGGGGTTTAGAGTTTAGGGGTTTAGGGTGTAGGGTGGAGGGGTTTAGGGGTTAGGGGTTTAGGGGTGAGGGGGGTAGGGTTGAGGGGTTTAGGGTTTAGGGTTCAGGGGGTCAAGATCCTTTGGCTTTGATTTGGGTGGCGGGTTCATGAGGATCTTCAGTTCTGGGTTTGCGGCTTGGGGTTGACACTTGAGCTCCAAGGTTTCCAAAAGAGGATGCTAAACCCTACACCCCTAAACCCTAAACCCTAAACCCTTAACCCTACACCCTAAAATGAGGATTCCTTTGAAAGGAGTCCCTTCTTAAAGCCTTGCAGCCTTATAGATCCCGTTCAGGAACCCTTTTGGGGAACCCAAAGCCCGAAAACCTTACAACTTACAACCCGCAACTGTTTTTGGCCAGCTGGAATCAGGAGTTGGTCCGTCATGCGATCAGCCTCCAAAATTTGGCTCCTTGTCTGCTAGAAGGGCTAGGGTTGAGGGTTTAGTGTTTTAGCAGTATCCAATTTGTTGTATAGCATAACATACCCAAAACTCCTAAACCCTAAACCCTAAACCCAAGACCCGAAACCGTAAACCCCACACCCTAGACTATTGGGCCCTTGAACGATGATTGTGAAGGCTTGGGAGGATGAGGGTTCCGGGCTGAGGGGTTTGGTTGGGGGCTCTTTGTCAGGGGTTTACTGTTTGAGGGTTTAGAGTTTAGGGTTTAGGGTTTAGGGTTGTTGATTATTGACGGTTTTGTGAGAGTCCTAGCTTTGTCGTCACAGTCGTCACCGTTCTTGGGACATAGGTTCCAGGTTTCTGTTGTTCCAAGATCTTTGAGTGGAGGGCTGGTGCAAGCATCACTTGTGTTCTGTTTCCGCCGCTACGACTTGTGTCTGCTCTACTGCCATATGGCCCCTTTTGTGAAAGTTTCCTGCTGTCGTTCCTCCTCTTCCTGCTTCCGTCGTGTCCTCCTGCTGCCCTGCGACGGCGACGACGAAGAAGACGGACACAACTGCAACAACGAGGGAGCCCGGGGGGGAGGAAGGAAGGGAGGGAGGAGGGGAGGGAGGAACGGGAGGGAGGAAGGGCAGGAGGGCAGGCAATTTCGATTTATGGGACATGCGCCCCGATGCAAGCAGCAGCGCATGGTTTGGATATCCAGGTGCATGGCCGGAGCCACTTGAAGTTGACAGGGGCTAGCGAACCCTACTTCAAGGATCAACAGACTTAGTAAGCAAAGTTTTCAGTACGTTAATTGGGTTTACCAGCAAGCATTACCATGTTCTCTTACTTATCACCCCCGCTTCCTCAGTCCGCTGATTCTCCCCTAAACCCTGAACCTTAAACCCCTAAACCCTGAACCCTGAAACTTAAACCCTAAACACTAACCCTGAACCCTAAACCCTAAACCTTAAACCCTACACCCTACCCCAAGTAAGACTTGTGAGGTCGACGTGGACGATGATGAAGACGGTGCCTTGCCTTGGACCTTAAGTTTGAGGTTCGTATGTAGTTACAGGTAGGGCTTTAGAAGTAGGATAATGCCCATATTCGGGGACGTATACACCCTACTTAGAACTGCCCATGAATCTCCAAGTAGTTTGAGGATGCAGGTCAGGGGTTCGGGTGTAAATTTCCGGCGTTGAAATCCCTGCCCAAACCCTAAACCCTAAA
Source organism: Symbiodinium sp. clade A Y106 (assembly GCA_003297005.1). NCBI lineage: Eukaryota > Dinophyceae > Suessiales > Symbiodiniaceae > Symbiodinium > Symbiodinium sp. clade A. The sequence continues at coordinate 72,068 of BGNK01002916.1, forward strand.
CCCCGACTGCTGGACCTTTGCACCGGATCTGCCTAGGCTGAAGTCCAGAGCCGTAAATCTGAAGTCCAAGGGTTTAGGGAGTTTAGGGTTTAGGGTTCAGGGTTTAGGGTTTAGAGTTTAAAGGGTAGATCAACTGCGACCATAAGACTTAGAGATTGGCTATCCTTCGCGTAAGAGTGCACGTTTTCGGGCTGCGAGGGAAAGGCTTCAGGATAGGAGCAGAGTTTGACTTTACTTACCTTTGATTAGTAGGGAATGGAAGAATGGTAGTAATAGTAGTTATAATTGTACCCCATTCCTCCATTCCCTACTAACCAAAGGTAAGTTTATGAATGCTTCCGGGGAGGTACGGGCCGTTCTGAGTTTACGTTTCTTGGTATGTGTTGCCCATGCTTATCCTGTTAGATGGTCACAGGCCTCGTTGAGCTGTAGTTTAACAGCGAAACCTTAGAAAGATACCTAAACAATCACCCCCAAACGATGCAACGTGAAGACTAGGCCCCAGGCCCTAAAGCTCAAAACCCAGCTTGCCAGGACAAGTGTTCGCAGCCTCCGAGGAGGATGAGGTTGGGCAACTTGTTGACCCTGGCACTGTCACGGCTTCTTTTACATTTTTCAGTGGGTTCAAGACTTTGTCTTAGTAGCTGAGTGGATGCACTTTGCAACTTCTTGGGATAATATTACCCAGTATAAAACTGAAAGTGTAAACTTCTTGGGGCTTATGAACTCAGCAACTAAGTTGTGGATTAGGATACAGTAGAAGCCCAAAAATTGGAAACCCAATAGCCTCAGTCCTTAAGAGTAATGTATAAGGAATCCCAGCACTATTTGGCCTTAATCCGGTTTCCAACTTTATGGGGTTTACTGTATCCCTCTAAACCCTAAACCCTAAACCCTAAATTAGGCCTTAGAAAAAGACCAACTAAGTTGTGGATTTGGATAATGGGTTCAGAGCCTAAAATGGAAACCTTGAATCCGGCTCAGGGTAGAAAGGCTTGGGGTTTTGAGATGCTAGGCGGGTGTAGGATCATTGATCGAAGAGTCCGGATGTTGGCTTCCTTTTTGGGTTTCGGGTTTTGGGTTTCGGGTTTAGGGTTTAGGGTTTTTGGGTTTAGGGTTTAGGGTTTAGGAATCAAGGGCTCAGAAGCATCTCATTGTGGAACAACCTCCCCTCGAGTTTTGGCAGTATTTTCACCCGACATGGTTCTGTGTTGGTTCTGAAAACTTGCAGAGTGTTCTGCCAGGTTTTCTGCGGCAGATGTCATTGGTTAGTAGGGAATGGAGGAATGGGGTACAATTATAACTACTATTACTACCATTCTTCCATTCCCTACTAACCAAAGGTAGGTTTACTGGTTCATGCTGTCGGCTTCAAGGTTAGATGCTGGCATCGGTGGCCCCAATGGGTTGTTCAGTTGCATCGGGCAGTACTAAATTCTGCGAGGCTGCGTCCATACATAGGCACACGCACACACACACACACGCATAGTTAATGTCTGTATACATATAACATATATGTAAACACACAATATAGTTATTCACCAATGTCTGTATACATATAATTTTTTATGTAAACACACACACACACACTTACAGATTTACATTTACTTCCATGCATGTCCAATCTGGGCGGTAGCAAAGAAAGGGTCCTAAACCCTGAACTCCTGACTCCAGTACCCGTGCCCTTCTGTGGTAAATGGGTTTGCAAGATTCCGGACCCAGGCAGCGAAAACCCTTTCATGAAAGAATGCATCCCAAATTCACTCCTCAATGCGATTAACAGGGCTCCTCTTAGTGCGATTTAAGGTCTTAATTGACTAAGGGTTTGACATGCTCTCTCAGAATCCTGGTACAGCCTTTTGAACCCTTACAAACCCTTATCTCCCCGCCCTCAGAATAAAACCACCCAATGTAGGGGGCCTTAATAATTAGAATAGAGGGGGTTCCTTTGGTGATTATAGTATGATATACCCCCAAGCCCTGCATTGGGTTTGGAGTCTCAGGGAATTCTGCAGCGCGTCTTCGCAACCCCGAACCGAACCCACGAAGCCCGAAGAGCCCTGAACCCTTGCTCAGGGCTTAGGGTTTAGGTATGTTTGGGGGTTTAGGTGTGTAGCGGTCTAGGCCGATTTCATTAGGATTTGGGGGTATGTCTTCAGGGTTTCAACGGGTTGAAGGCTTAAACCGTACACTCTAAAGACTACACCTCAAAAAAGGAGCCCCCCCCCTCCACCGACTAAACCTCAAAAAGGGCCTCCCCCCCCGCTCCACCTCCAAAAACAGATTTGCCTGAGCCACAAACCCCTAAGCCCTAAAGTAGACTGGGGGGGGTTTTCCAGGTTCTAAGCCCCAAGTTCCAATCTCCAACACCTAACCCTACACCTTAACACCCTCACTCAGTTCTAAACACGAAACTTTAAACATGAAACCCTTGTTCCTAAGGTCTTGAAGATAGGTAACCCCAAACCCCAAACCTCAAACCCTCTACCCTACCGGTAGTTGCAACAAGGTTGAACCTCGGAAGAGCTTCTGCACGGGCTGTCAGGGTTGCTGACCCTCAACCCTAAACCCCTCAACGCTAAACCCCGAGCAGTAAACCCTTAAACCCGAAAGCCCTAAACCCCTAAACCCTAAACCCCAAGCCCTATCTAAACCCTAAACCCTAAACCCTAAACCTCTGCGCTCAGCCAGGACTCTTGTGCAGCGGCAGTGGCGGTGGCAGAAGCGCGCCTCTGGATGAAGGATGTGGGGTTCCTTTAGGGCTTACTTGGAGGGGCAGGGGACTTAGTAAGTCGTTTATAACCCAGGCTTATGATTGGGGTATCTCCATTTAGGGTACTTATAACTCTACTTATAACCTACTTACTAACTCCCCTGCCCCTCCAAGTAATCTTCTGCTAAGGTTCCCTTAAAGCGCACTGCAAGGGTTCCCGTGATGGGTTCCTTTAGAGTACTCTAAAGGGCTTGACAAGGTTTTGTACGGGTTGCTATAAGGGCTTGGGGTTACCATAAAAGTTTAGGGTTTTATGAGAGTGTCTTGTGGGTTTCCGAAAACTCCTCGGGTACCTCGTTAAGGGGTTGCAAAGATACAAGGGGTATCTTATGCCGATCTTCTTTAAGCGTTTTGATAATTGTCAAGGAGTTTATATAGGGGCTCTGTAAGGTTTTTAATTGGAGTTTGCGGCTTTTTTCGTTTCAGGGGTTTCCTGGGATCAGTGGGTTACATTGCTAAGGGCTCCCCATCATCAGGATTCAAGTATGTGGGGCGTATATTATCAGGAAGATGGATTGCTTGGGGCTGAGGTTTTAGGGTTGAGAGGATGTCGGGTTAAAGTTTTAAGTGTAGAGGTTTGGGGTTTAGGGACCTATCGCGCTACCGCACCTTCACCCACTTCGAAGATTGGCTGAGCCTTCAATGCGGTAATATAGGGCCTTAATAATTAGAATAGGGTTTTGGGGCCCACTGTACCATCATTGCAACAAGGAGCCCCCAAAATCGTGTAGGTAATTATTTAGTCCCCTACATGAAGCGCTCTTGGGGCGCAGTGTGGCTCCTACGAGACCATGGTCCTGGGCTACAGCGCCGGCCAGCGTGCCAGAGAGCTTCTGCTCAACCCCGGCGGAGAGTGCTACGAGCGCTCGGCGATTCGTCTTCCGATCGTCGAGGTCGCTGGCCTCCTTGCGCACAGCTTGCGAGAAGCCTGGGGCCACCGGAGTATTATGCACGTAGTCACTACAGATCACTGCAGCCACGACCGGGACGACCGGGACCACTACAACCATTAGAACTTGGATGAGTCCGGCTCTTGGCACACGGATCCTTTGCAAAATAACAGGACGTCAGGACAAATTTGCACCGCCCTACAGCGGGCGCGTCGGGAAGCGCTTTCTCCGCGGGGTTCTGACGTCGAACTTTCGTCCTGCACGTGCGGCCTTCTTGATATGTTCTGCGTTTCGTATGAAAACGATGCGACCAAATCGCGGTTTCGAACATGCGGCGGTAGCTGGAACACGCGTTTCCAACTCCATAAGCCACGCCCAGCGTTTCCCAAATTCCTTAAGATCTCAACCTGAAACCTAACGCCCCCAACCTTAAACCAAGGTCCTAAACCCCTAACGCCCAAAGCCCGAAGCTTTAAAACCCTTACAAAACCTGAAACCTACAAGGCGTTATAGAACCTCTATAGAACCCCCATGAGCTCCTATGAGAAAGCCTATGAAACCTTAAGAATGACATCCAAGGATTTCTGCCTCCCTCGCTGTGTTTGCTGCTTTCCTCGCTGGCAGGGCTGGGGGCCTCAGGGCACCTTCGATATCACTGCAGCTGTACGCAGTGATGGCATGAAGCCGGATGGCCATGTACAACCTCGGTCATGAGGATCTAAAGAACCTAAACTCCAGGCCCTGAGGCAAGCCCGATAGAACCGACCCCTATATAAGCCCGAGGGGCCCTGAAGCCTAGCGTTTTGGGTTTAGGCGCCCGTTAAACAAACCCTAAGCCCTGTAACTCCGCCCGAAACCCCTTGGCCTTGGACCGCGCGCCTTTGGGCACACACACCTAGGGGGTTTAGGGTTTGCGGTACTGATCTTCAGGGCGAATGGCTTCGACCCACCTCGGAACTTCGACCTACAGTCCTAAATTTCGACAGTGAGTGTTTAGGAAACCCTAAACCCTAAACCCTAAACCGGTTAGGAGAACAGGTTCAGGGATGTGGCCGCCTCTTGGGTTTTCGAGTTTTTGGCCTCGCCTTCCCTAATTACAGTGTTCCCCCTCACGGGGCTTGAGGCTAAGCCTTAAACCGTGAAGCCCTAAACACCACGCTCCCACCAGCTCTTGAGTTCTTTTGCGGTTCAGGCAACTTTTGGCGAAGATGTTTGTTGGGGGTTCGTGTTTGCTATTTTTGTGTAGCTTCTTGCTGTGCAGACTTGCTGAGGAGACGGCTTCGGTTGCTTGGCTGCAGGAGGCCGGCACCGTGGTTTATGGTGAAAGGGCTTAGGGTTCCTACCGTCATAAGCCTTTCTAGACTCCGCTACTCGAGACGAAGCGGCAGGTACCACTTCTTTGTCGCAAGCCGCAGAGCGACAGGGATACAGTCAGAGACAGGGAGAGTGAGAAGAACCGGGAAGAAAAAATGGAATAGCGAACATAAGATCAGAATTCATGAATGCAAAGAAATGCCAAGCGAGATAGAGAGAGAAAGAGAGAGAAAAATAGAGAGAGAGAGAGAGACTTATAACTCCACTTATAACTACCCATGATCCTCCAAGTATGCTTTGTTTCGAACTCGGACTGTCAATGTGCAGCAACGCCCCATTGCCGAGGATGACCGCTTCTCCCAGTTGCTGCACCGTCTCAGCAGCCTGTCATACCACTCTGTTAATGTCCAACAGGGCTTAGATGTACAGTATATGGGAGCTCCGAAAATCAGGGGTGCCTTAGTTTGGGGTCCTTCTCAGAAGGGTCCTACTATTTAGGGTACTCCGTTACGGTCCCCTATCTTCGGAAACTCCCATATTAACTATAGCTGTGCAACCTTAGTTTCGAGCGGCGCCGTGCTTCTTGGAGTTTCGGCTTTCATGCTGAAGCTAAAGACGGTGCTTACTTTTGGGGTTTAGGCTATAGGTGTCTGCGTTCGGGGTTTAGGTTTCAGGGTTTTGTGTTAAGGGCTTAACCGGATGTTCTTTCTCACTATGCAAACCTGTCTAGTAGATTGAGTTAGCAGGCCACTGGTCTTGCCAGTTTCGGCCTAAGAGTTCGTGTCCTGCAGAGAGTTGGGTGGTTGTCCAAATTAGGGTCCCCTTTTGGCTTATTATTAAATACGGCACCTATTATTTAGGGTACTCCAAAAGGGGCCACAATTTTGGCAACCACCCAGTTGAGGCTGTGGTTCAGGGTCGAGGTTTTCGGTTGTAGGGTTTAGGTTTGGAGTTTTCGGGGTTGGGGCTACCTAAACCCTAAACCCTCCAAACCCTCCAAACCCTAAACCCTCAAAAAGCCTCTAAAAGCCTTCTAAAAGCCCTCTAAAAACCCTCTAAAAACCCTCTAAAAACCCTCTAAAAAACCCCTTAAAAAAACCCTCTAAACCCTATGGTTTATAATGCTTCAGGCTTTCGGTTGTGGGAGGCTTGAGGCTTTGACCTACCTTTGGTTAGTAGGGAATGGAAGAATGGTAGTAGAAGGGTTCCTTTAAAGGGGTCTTTAGGGTTCCTTTAACGGGATCTATAGGAAGAATGGTAGTACTAGGGGATATTTAGGGTTCCTTTAAAGGGGTCTATAGGGTTCCTTTAAAGGGATCTAGAGGAAGAATGGTAGTAATAGTAGTAGTTATAATTCTACCCCATTCCTCTAAACCCTAAACCATAAACCCTAAACCCTAAACCCTGAACCCTAAACCCTAAACCCTGAACCCTAAACCCTAAACCCTGAACCCTAAACCCTAGATTCCCTACTAACCAAAGGTAAGTTGAAGGCTTCAGTTCCGGGGGGCCTTGGGGTTCGGGGTACCGGGTCCGCGGGCCATGGAGCTTACCTCACATAAGGTGGGGTTCAGGGTTTAGGATTTAGGGTTTAGGGTTTAGGGTTCAGGGTTTAGGGTTTAAGGTTTAGGGTTTAGGGTACTTTGCCATGGTTGAGTAACATTAATGTAGAGGCCTTAATGATTAGAACAGGTGTTGCGGGGTAGATTCTACTATGTAACCCTATTCTAATTATTAAGGCTCCTACATTATACACTGTCATGGTTGGGTAACGTTTTTCATTTTATGGGTACTCCAGCCCAAGAGGGAATAGCAATCCAGTTCTTTCCATATGATCCCAGCCATGGACAGTATTCGTCCTACTTACTAAGCCCTTGATCCTTTGGAATAGGTGCACTACGGCTTTCAGAAGGGTCCGGGGTGCTGGGGAGCCTCTTAGAGCACTGCAATCATCCCAAGGTCTGTCCTATGTGGACATGCGGGAGTTCTCTAAGTTAGGGTCCCTTCGGGATTCCCGAGATAGTACGGCACCCTTACAAATTGGACCCTGCAAGGGACCCCAACTTACAGAACAACCCATATACAAATAACGACGAACAGGCACATAACTATAGGTATGATGTTAAACAGACACATAAACCAATACATAGGTCAATAAACAGATCAGTAAGTAGATGAACAACAAATAAACAAGTCGGCAATCACGCATATAATTACATGAGCAGCTCTCTCACTCTCTCTCCCCTCTCTCTCCCCTCTCTCTCTTCCTCTCTGTATATATACTTAACATGTACATGCCTTCATGAGCTGGTAATTCTCTGGAGTGCAATCCCTAAGCCCGATAGCCCAACAAACGCCAAACCCCCGAAAACCCATCCGAAACCCTAAGCCTCAACACTCAAACCCAACGCCCTAAAGACGCAAGCCTGAACCTTCAACCACCACAGACTCACAAACACTCAACCCCTAAACCCTTCAACCCCCAAACCCCTAAACCCCTAAACCCCTAAACCCTTCAACCCCCAAACCCCTAAACCCCTAAACCCTTCAACCCCCAAACCCCTAAACCCTTCAACCCCCAAACCCCTAAACCCTTCAACCCCTTAACCCCTAAACCCCTAAACCCCTAAACCCTTCAACCCCTAAACCCCTCAACCCCTAAACCCCTAAACCCCTAAACCCCTCAACCCCTTAACCTCTAAACCCCTAAACCCTAAACCCTAAACCCCTAATCCCTAAACCCTAAACCCCTAAACCCTAAACCCCTAATCTAAAACCCTAAGCCCTGCACTCAAGGCATCGACTTGGACGTCTTGTCGGCCAACCTTTTCGGCGGCCTACAGAGGCGAAGCATTTCGGTAAACTCGCGCTGCAGGGATTTCGGACCTCAGCCCCTTAAGTCATAGGGACCCTTAGGGGGGTAGGGGGGAGGGGGGTAGGGCACTATACTTCCGTAAATAGGCCTTATTAGGTCCTATGGGCATTAAGGCCCCCTACCCCCCCTCCCCCTACCCCCCTAAGGGTCCCTACGAGCCCCTTAAGGGTTCCTTTGGGGTTTACCTGGGCCCTATCAAGCCTTCCTTTCTAGGAATCCCTATTATGATTTCAGAAGAGGTATGATTGGACCTCTGCCGTTTAAGGGATCCCTTAAGGATTCCTTTCTGAGCCCCACGCCACGAAGTGCTGAAGCCCCAAATTGCAAAACCAAAAGCACTGCCATAACCACCAAGCCCTAAACCGTAAACCCCGAGCCCCAGAACCCTCCTGAGCCCTGAATGCCCTATGCCCTAAAGCCCTAATGTAGGGGTCGCAATAATTAGAATAGGCTTTTGGGGTATACTAGACTATATTTATAACAAGGAACGCCCAAAAACCCTATTCTGAGTATGAAGGTACCCACATTAAAAATCCCTGACGACCGATGCCCAAGAGGCTTGAAGACTCACACTTCTTCCAGCTTTCCGCCCGCACGCTGCAGAGCCGACTGCTGAGAGCGCTTCGTATGACCTGCCTCTGGGCACCTCGCCTTTGTTTTCTCTCAATCTTTGCAGGAATTTCGGGTTGGCAATGTTTCGTTCAAAGGGTTTTGAAGGGCTTTTTGTTCTTTTGCTTCTTGCGCGGCGGTTTACCGGATTGTTTCGCCAGGTTTTAGTTAAGGGGTTTGGTAGAGTCTGTGGTTTTGGAAGGGGTTCGCAGATTCTATACGAAAAACGGTTGTGGGGTTGTGGATACCCTAAACCTTAAACCCTAAACCCTTAACCCTAAACTTTTGGGGGTTGAGGGGTCTGGGATCTCGCGCACAGTGAACACAGAAGTGTGCTGGAAGCACGATGTTGGAGACCGCCGCCGCTTCTGTTTCCACGATTCCTAGCTTGAAGGTTTATGGCCAGAAGATGCCCTTATAATTCTAATGTAGGAACCTGAGTAAGAAACCGTGGGCTTAAATAGTAGGATTCATATAAGGAACCCTAATAAAGGCCCAAGGTTTCTTAATCAGGTTCCTACATTATTATAGTACCCTTACTATAGATCCCTCATAGGAACCCTTATAGACCCCGTTAAAGGAACCCCAATAAAGGCCATGCCCTTGTAATTCTAGTCTGCCCCAGCTTGTTTTTAAAGGCCTCTATGTTACAAGGTCGGATTGAAGTTTCCAGGTCTCGTGCTGCCTCCAGTGGCTGTCAACGTTTCTTCAAATCTGCAACCGACAGCTTAGGGCTTCATGGTGCACTTCTTTTTGGATTGGGAGTGCTTCTTTACGTGTTGGCCACAGTCGGGGTTTGCGGTTTAGGGATTTGGGGTTTAGGGGTTTAGGGTTTGGGGGTTTAGGGTTTCGGGTTTGGGGTTTACCGGCAACCTTCACTCCCGACAAGCCCGGAAAGTCAAGTTGGAAACCGAGGCAGTCGTGGTGGTTGGCCACATCGTGGGCTTCACATGCTTGACAAGTATCGTGCTTTGGGAGTCCTCCTGCGCTAAATGGATTTTCAGTGGTGGCAAATTAAAAATTAGACTAGTAGTCTGCCCGAACCTGTCACAAACAAAACAAGCACTCCTTCTCTCTCGGGTTTAGGGTTTAGGTTGCCGGGTTTAGGGGAACAACCCTAGGTCCATTTTGTAGTTCAAGGTATATAACAAATTTGGGGTCAGATTGGGTTCGCTGGGTAAGGCCTCAGGAAAACGATTTCCTTGCTCTAGGCCGCCAGGGATTAGGGTATGGGTTTCGGGTTTGGGTTTTGTCGTTGATTTAGGTTTGGGTTTTTGGCTTACTTCTTAGACGTACTAGATAACCCTAAACCCTAAACCGTAAACTCAAAACCCAAACCCTAGGTACTAGATCGGATTAGTGAGATGGCTTATAGGACATGGCAGGCTTATATTTAGTCGACTTATTGGGTTAACACAGCCTCAAAGAAGGGTTTAGGGTTTAGGGGTTTAGGGGGTAGGGTTTGGGGTTGAGGGATTAGATTCTGTGGGGGCTGGATTTTAGGGTTGATTTTCGACACTTTGCACTTGAAGTTATTGGCCCTCAACCCTAAAGTTAGGGCCCAGCCCGAGCTGGAAGCCCTGAACTCCCAAACCCAAAGCGCTAAACCCACCCCCAAAGCCCAAACCCCAAAACCCCAAACCCTAAATCATACTAAGCCGCGACCTAGAGAGCCATCCCGATCTCCCAAGATTCTCAGGTGGGTGTGGCGGGATGCCCTCTGGGCCTGCATCCTTGCCAAAGGCTGGGCGAAGCCTTCATCAATGGTGCGGGGGTTCAGGGTTTGGGTTTTAGGGTTCAGAGTAAGTAAGGCTTGGAATATAGATTAAGGATGATTCGTGCTGAGATACCCTATACTCTACCTTAAGTGCATGCGCATAATTAATGATGTTCCAACTTTCTGGCTTCTACTCTAAGCTCTAAAGACTCCTAGCCAAAAGTCTGAAGTCCCTCCCATTTGGGTTTAGGGTTTAGGGTTTAGGGTTTAGGGGTTTAGGGTTTTAGGGTTTAGGGTTTAGGGGTTTAGGGTTTAGGGTTTAGGCGGCTGAAACTATGAACCCTTTATCTCTAAATCCAAATCCCTGAACGCCCGGACCCGAAAAGCCTAGTCTGACCCCCCCCCTCCCGAAGCATCCTCAGAGATTCTAGCGCTTCAGGGTTTTTGGGGGGTTTAGCCCTACACCCTTATGTAACCCTAAACCTTATTATGGTTTAAGGTTTCAGGTCTTGCGGCCTTGGGTTCTATAAGTTTTTAAATGGTTTTGGAAGGGTTTTAGGACGGTCTTGTAGGGCTTGCCAGCTACATTTTTAAGAGTTATTACGGTAGATGCCAAGGGTTTTCAAAGGGAGCACACTGACAAAAACCGTGGGCCCGATATCTGGGTCCTCCCTCGGCCACAGGCGCACTGGCAGCGCTCAGCGAGGACCGCACCGGCTGAACAAGTTCCGAGAGCCCAAAACCCCTCAACTCCGAACCTTATTCCTTCAAACCCCAAACCTCCAAGGCCCTGAACTCTAAAGCCCCAAACCCTAAACCCTAAAGCCCTGAACTCTAAAGCCCCCCCAGACCCTAAACCCTAAAGCCTCAGGCCCTAAGCCCTCAAGCCGCCAAGCCCTGAACTCTAAAGCCCCAGACCGTAAAGCCTAAACCCTAAAGCCCTGAACGCTAAAGCCCCAGACCCCTAACCCCCAAGCCCTGAGCGCTAAAGCCCTAAAGCCTAAAGCCCTAAAGCCCTAAAGCCCCAAAGCATAGTGTAGACGAGTGTACGTAGACATTGGATGATGGAGCGCATGCGTAACCGGGAACACTACCAGGCGGTGCGGTTGGAGGAAAGTTCCCCTTGCAGGGCTGATAAGATGTTCGAGACCGCGAGACACTGGAGAGGGCGAGCGGTGGGGGAATTGGAATTGCGTGCCTCCGCCAGAACGACGAGGCAGTGCACAGCACCTGTGTGAAGGACCGGGAGTCGATGTATTTAAACTTCCTTGCTCGCTGCCACTTCGCAGGGCGCTTAGTTACCGATGTGCGAATGCTCGACGTTTCTAGGTCCTAGGTTAGAAGTGAAGTTATCATAACCGTGCTTATATCCAAGTAGGTACTATGGGGGTCCTTATGATTAGGGTTTAAGGTTTCGTGCTAGATCGCTTTACAGTCCCTCGAAAAAGAGCATCCATCGTGCAGCAATATACCCCTAACTCCTATTTTGTAGTTCTTATAAGGACGCTACAGTATCCAATCTTTTTGCAGCATCCAACAAGCACGTGTGGGAGACTTTGAGATTCAGTTTTGCTTCGGGTACATAGGGCTTTGGATTTCAGCCACACCCACCAAACCCTAACCCCGAAGCTAAGCAAGGGCTCAGGGCTCAGGTAGGGCTTGGCGTTTTTCTGGCGACCCTCTCAGTCCACTGCGAGTTCCCCCAATCCCATTTGCAGGAGTCGTTTACCTCTCAGCTGGATGTGCCGACAGTGCGCCAGATGCTCCTTCAGGCCCCAAAGTTGAGTGTGTTATGGCTCAAGGCCTTGGGGTTTCAGGGTTTAGGTGGGGCTCTGTTAGGCGTTCAGGCATTGAGATTTGAAACATAGTGGCCTTACGCCCGGATCCTTCAGTGTTGAGTGTTCGGGTTCCCTGCAAACCCTACCCTAAACCCTAAACCCTAAACCCTGAAGCGCCAACCTGAAGCTTGACTGGTAGAGCCTAGAAGCTCAGAGGAGGCTCTTGCATAATACGGTTGGTGACAGCTGCATTACCCATAATCAGGTACATGCCATAATTCCTATAGTCTAGAGTCATTAAGGTAATGCAGGGTTTATATCATCAACAGTAGCTCTGATGCGTTCAAAGTTGGGCGGTTCGGGTTTAGGGTTTAGGGCTTCTCGAAAGCAGTGGACGGGCATCTGATTGGGAGCGTGCTTCGTTTTGGTTCTGACTTTGGGCCTGGGCATTCGCACATGCCATGAAGCCTAAATCATGCTGTTGATGGACAAAATCCTGCATTACCCGTAACAAGGAATATACCATAATTCCCATAGTTTAGGGTCCTTAAAGTAATGCAGGATTTTGTCCATCAACAGTACTAAAGCGCTGGGGCCTGAGCACTCATACGCACAGACTCACATAAACTCACATACCGACGCAGAGCAGTTGAGCTTACAATCTACAGACCTAGCACAAATAGTATCCCGGAGCCCCTAAGCCCTAAACCCGTAGTTCAGTTCCGCATCCTCTGAAAGTCCTAAACGGGTTTGTTCTGCAGGTCCTTGAAAAGGGGCTTCTAAAAATGCATCAGGGTTGCATAAGGGTTTTTTAGAACGGATGTACCAAGGCTTTCTCAGGTCGTGCTCCGAAAAAAGGCTTAGGAGTACTTAGAAATAATTTTTGATGATTGGTTATTCTAGTCTTTAAGAAACCGCTAAGATTAGTGTTTTTGGCTAAGGGTCTAAGTTCTGTATAGAAGTCTTTGTTTGCAAGACGGAGGATCATTGTATACAGTATGAGCCCAGAGTTGGAAACCCAATAGCCTCAATCCTGAAGCGTAATGTAGAAGGAATCCCAGCACTAATTGGCCTTAATCCGGTTTCCCACTTTATGGGGTTTACTGTAAGGATATCCTACTCACAAGGTTCATGGGTCGTTATGAGTAGGGTTTATAAGTCGGCGAAGATAGGCCATACCTGTAGTTGTCCTACTTATAAACCCTACTTATAACTACCCCATAGAGCCCTTATAGATCCCTTAAAGGAACCTTATAAACCCTACTTACAACTACCCATGAATCTTCAAGTGCTCAGTTAAGGATCGGTGGGCACTAGACCCTGTGCCCGAAACCGACTCAGGAAGTCACACAAAAGCCCTAAACCCTAAACCCTAAATCCTAAATCCTAGATAGTAAAGCCCAAGCCTAAATGCCAAACCCTAAAGCCTCAACCCCTAAACCCTAAAGCCTAAGCCCTCCGGTCCCTGAAGAAAAGGAGCGCATTCGGCTTTAACAAACATGCCCTAGGGCCAAAACCTTACAGCCTAAAGCCTGAAAGGTTTAGGGTTTAGGGTTTACAGTAGAAGCCAGAAAGTTGGAACCTCATTATCCTCATGCCCTTATAAGGTAAACTATAAGGGATCCTAGCACTAATCCTCCTAAAGCTATGTTCCAACTTTCTGGCTTCTACTGTAGGGTTTTGGGAACACCGAACCCGAGGCCGAAACCCTGCTTAAAGGATCAGGGCACTTACGTAGTAAGTCGGGTTATAAATATAGTGAGCCCCATAAAGTGGGAAACCGGATTAAGGCCAAATAGTGCTGGGGGATTCCCTATACATTACTCTTAAGGATTGAGGCTATTGGGTTTCCAACTTTTGGGCTTCTACTGTCAGGTAACTTTACTTAAAAATAAGTACTTGTAACCCCAATTGGGTACTTATAACCCTACTTACTAAGTAGCCTGATCCCAACCCTTAATTCCCTACACCCCAAACTCCAAACTCGAAACCCTAAACCCCTAAACCTTTAAAGCCCTTTAAAGGAGTCTAAAACCCCCTAAACCCTAAACCCTGAACCCCACTTATGCCGAAGCCCTAAACTCGAAGCCCCTCATCTGCGTGCCAGGCGCTGTTGGGCCTCTCCTCCCCAGACGTGGCCTTCTCCGGCCAGGCAGCTCGGAGCTTCCACAACCCGTTAAGTAGGGAATGTACCTTAAATGATAATCGGATCCCTAATATGATTTAAGGTACATTCCTTAATTAAGGGATTTAGGAAGGTCTCGGGCTTCTTGGCGCTTTACCTGGACACCAAAAGAATGTAGAATACTAGCCCTTTTTAGGTGTGGGCAGTTATTTTACCGACTTCTGGGGGGTTTAGGTAGGGTTTACGGGTTTCGGATTTTAGGGTTTGGGAGTTTAGCCTTTCTGCCCGAGCGCCTTCCAGCTGGCTAGGCGGAGCGAGCTAAGTCTCGGGTCCTTTTGCTTTTCCAGGGTTCATGGTCAGCTTGGAGCCTATATGGGTGATGCAGCAGGAGGTCGGCTCTCTGGTCCTTTTTATTCAGAACGGGGCTGGGGTTGCCCTGCCTTCGGGATGCCCGGTTCATTTGGAAGATGAGGACCTACGTCGTGGCCAAGGCCTGGTTCTCTTGGTGGGTTCTGGATTGGGCTTCCGTTCGGGGCCTTCTGTCTCCCTCTTGAAGGATTCTAGGAAGTTCTACTTGGTGCCAAGAACAGCTCGGAACTTGCAGTTGATCCGGGTGATTGGTTCAGCAGTTGCGCACCAGCTGACATTCCCGGAAGATGCATGCGACACAAGTGAAATGGTCCCCAGGATCGTGCTTAAGGCATGTTTGTCCACCATGTGTGGAGCCGGGTTCTTGCAAGGCCGACCGGTGAATAAAGCTGAAGCCCTGGCTCTCCATTTGGCGCAGACCTCGCCGATGGTTGGGCTTTTGGTAGTGGATGTTTCTCCAGAGACTTGTGCCCAGGT